>CANSZD010001355.1:0-241219 GCA_947648045.1 Beta corolliflora
GAGTTTCATTGAGTCGCACAATTTTTCCATTTTGCGTATTAATCATACGATTTCGGCTTAGAAGTATAATTTTTAGTGAGTCGTAAATCCATACTACCACCCGTTTTAATAAAATGATTCGTAGTATAATCCTACTCGTCTTGCATTAATATGGCTGTTTTCCATTGTAATTGTACGAAAATTAGTCTTTCGGAAAAATGAAAAACAAGTCGCGATTGGCGTCGGGATTTTCGTCGTATCCTGGCAAACGTTAATCGGTTTTCTTGATGGTAGTGATCATTGTTCATTGGATAAAGAATAAGAATATATTCTTTATCCACTAAACACATCCTTTATCCATTAGTTAGAGAAGTAAGAATCATGAAAGATGTGAGAATAAGAATCCAAATACCATGTGTAAGAGGGGAAATCCGGGGTTTTTCGGAAAGGTCGGGTGTGCCGCCGAGCCTCTGATCATGCGCCGGACGCATGATTGTGCGCCTAGCGCACAAGCTAACCCTTGCCGAGGCGCAAGGTGCTTGTAGCAGCACCCTCGCGTGGCTTCTGCGCTAGGCGCGGCATTCTTGTCGATTTCGTTTTGCACGATTTTCGATGTATTTTTTTGCATATTAGGATGTTTTAGGAAGAATAATTTACGAAAATACGATTTTGCCTCATTAATGAGCAAATCTAAAAAAGAATAAGAATATTTATGTTTCCAAGAGATTTGATGATGTCATTAGGGTGAGGTCATTAGAGTGATGGCATTAGGGGTAATTAGGGATGAAGAAGAAAATCATATCTTTTTTGGATGAAAAATCTGATTTTCTACCTCTTTGAAACCCTAGTTCACCTCCTTCATTTCTCCATAAATACCCTCTAAAATTCACTTCAAAACCAAGTTGAAAAAAAAACACAATTCAACTTCACTCTCGACTTCTCTCTCTAATACTCTTCTTCTCCTTAATTTTTCCATCTAAGTAAAGTCTTAATTAGTAAGTAGGAAGTTGAAAAAACACACAATTCAACTTCACAACTCTCTCTCTAATATCTATATCCTCTTAATCTTTTCATCTAAGCAAAAGTCTTAATAAGTAAGTAAAGAAGTTCATCAAAAGGAAAAAAAAAACACAAAAAAGGTTTAAGTTAGCAATTTAGAAGATTTAGAAACTCACCTAGAAATTAAGAAAAATCACAAAAAAGGTAGAAAAATTTGTAAAAAAGGAAGTGCATCATTGAGCTAGCAAGGTAAAGTTGAAGTTCTTGTTATTTTGATTATCTTTTAATCATCTACTAACTTCTTCCTTGTTTTCTTCTTATCATTTTTAATCTTTAGAGTGATTTGGGTATGTGGAAGTCCTAATGGGTTCCCAACCTTAAATCACCCCAACTAGAATAGTCACCTCTAATGGGGTGACTCTTAGGAAAACAATGTGATTATGTGATTTTCCTTATTCAAGTTGTTATTCATCACCAAAAATGATTTCATAAAAAATTCAAGAAAAAATATGTGTATAAACATCTCCATAAAAAAAATGTGATGCTTTGTAATTATAATCAGTTTTAATTTCGTATTACATTTCATTTTTCGTCTATATTATCAGAATAGTTGGTAGGATTTAATATTTTTCCTATGAAGAACAAGATGTTTGCAGAAATTGGGCTTTGGAATTTCTAAAAAACGAATTTTTTGTAAATAATTAAAAAATCATACAACTTTATTGTGCTTAAACTGATTTTGTCCAGTACCACCTAGGATTATTTTTGTCAATAAAGTTTAAAAATAAAATCATTTAGATAAAACTAAAAGCATCAAGTTTGAAGAAAACATCAGTATATTTTCAAAAATATAAAAATCATGTTCATATGATTTTTATACAATTTTACATCATTTTTACAAAACCATTCATGTAAATCACTAAATTCCAGAAAATTGATTTTACTTTTGGTTAAGGAAATAAATAAATAAAAAGTCTTAAAAGTGTCCAATTCAAGTGAAAATTTCCAGTATAGTTCTTCAACGTGTCTAAAATGTTCATACTAAAATTCACTTCAAAATAAGTTCAATAAGTTAGATCTCAAAGAACAATTTGAATAAAGATCCTGTTTTGACTAGTTTTTACATAAAATTCACCATAATTCAAGTGGTCACTAAAAACTTGTTAAATTTGGATACAACATAAAGAACTCACTGATATATCCATAGATGTATTATATTCTTAGTTTAACACTTTATACAAAAAGTTATGATTTTTGTAAGTCAGTGCAAGAACAAAAGTGCAATCTGAAAAATAAAATAAAGTAATTAATTCAACTTTCATAAAAAAAAATATTTTCTTCATACGAAAATGTGAATAAAAAAAAACATGAAATCTTAAGTTTATCTTAAAATGACTCATTTTATTATATAAATAAAAATCAATAAAAATTGTCATAAAAAATCAAAATCAAAGAAGTTAATTAATCTTTAACTTTCTCAAATTCACAAATTCACAAATAAACATGAATTCCAAAGCCCAATCAAGGAGGTGAAGATCAAGGAGCATCATGGTGAAAATCAAGATTGAAGATTTGTATAGATCATAAATTTTGTACATATTGTTGTAATAATAGTTTCTTTGTAAATAATTATTGCATCACTCAATTAATAAAAAACATGGAGATGTTTATGCATAATTTTCATAAATAATTCCACAACTCTTTTTAATAAAATGAGCAACCAATGCTACAAATATTGCATGTTGGGCCAATATATCATAGTATATAAATCAAATGACCCAATTTCAATTAAGCGGAAAAATTGCAAATCTAACTAAGTTAAATTGTATGATGATCCATCTTACATTTTAAAAATGTGTTCTCCATATTCAAATGGATTAATCATATAATTTGACATAATTAGATTGGTAATTATGACCTCCGAATTGATTTTAGGTCGTTTCACGTGTCTCACTTTAAATGGCCAAATTCCAATTAGCCAAACACAAATATCCAAATTCAATCTCAAATTGATCATTTCTCTCTAAATGATTTAATAATCTTCAATTAAGATTATTTCTCAAATGCCTTCAATTAGGAAGCAAACCTTCTAAGACCTCTCGAAAATCATAAACGTGATCACTATTAAGGTGGTTATTTCAATCCTCGATTAATCGCTAATTAGAGCGGTTAACTCCCAAACTTCTTTTAATCACTAATTAGGGTGATTATCTCCAATCATTATTTAATCTCTAATTAGAGTGATTATCTCAAATCCTAAATAATCGTTAATTAGGACGATTATTCTTCTCATTTAATCACTAATCAGAGTGATTATCTTAAACCTTAATAATCGTTAATTAGGACGATTATTCTTTCCATTTAATCACTAATTAGAGTGATTATCTTAAACCGTAATGATCGTTAATTAGGACGATTATTTTCTTCATTGTTAATCACTAATTAAGGTGATTATCTTTCCTCTAAAGTTTAGTCACTAATTAGGGTGATTATCTTAACCTCCATGTTCAATCACTAATTAAGGTGATTATCTTAATCCTTCATATTTAATCACTAATTAAAGTGATTATTATAACCCCATTTTAATCACTAATTCGAGTGATTACCTCATTTCAAATAGATTTGTTTAATTCTAAAAGTGAGTTATTCATAATCTATTCCCCCTCTTCTTTCCCAGGTGGAATTGGCCATTTAGGGTGAGACATAAGCTCGAACTACGACGGCTTTGATCCATGAGTGGATTAGATCCCGCAATAATTGGTACGTAGTGCAACTTCGGTGCTCAAACCTACCATGAACAAATGATATATTGGTCCTAAATAAAAATGGTTAATGTGTATATGTGCAAATTATGTGATTTTCTTTCTTTTTAATAGCCATGATTACTTTAAAATGGAAAATAACGCATTTAGTAAGAGCCCGTTCTGTAGAACGAAAGAGGAGACGAGTTCCAGATGTTCGCACCTCTTAACCTAAACCCCGAACCCTATCTCATGGTATGAAAGACCAATTTTCAAAAAAAGCCTTATCCATATGAAGTCATCATCGTTTTAAATGATATTTCTTGAAATTGATTTTAAAACGATTTATTAAATAAATATGTCCCTATTGGGATATTAATAGGGTGGCGACTTCCAAGTTTTCTAAAACTCAAAGTCCAATGAGAGACTTTCGTGGGATTCGGGCCAGTTAATTAAGACAGTCAAAATCTAATACCACGATACCGCCTTGAATGGTGTTTGTTGTCAATATTGTTTGGAGCTAATTCGAGATAGAGCTTGCAGAATAGCCGAGATGGTGAAACTAGAGTAGATGCGGATGTGTTGTTGAGAGTGCGCATGGTATTCCATGTGCTTGCCATACCTTTTTCTCGTTGCAAGCAGAGCTTCTCCTATACTGTCAGGAGGTTGATCCATTTTGATGGACACTAGCCATTAGTGATGGGGCAGATACGGCTGAGATACTATCGGAGTGCGATCAGGACCGTCAGTTCTTCCAGTCATTAGTGACCAAGGTACAGACTAGGGATCCCGCGGTCATGAGGTCTGTTTCTCGGCTAATCCATTCAGAACTCCACCCTGAACGCTCATCCTTTGAGGAGCCTCGAAGTAAACTTTGACGAGTAAAGGTCGTGGAAAGTTGAACAAGGGTATGCGACGGAAAAAGTGGGTGGGAGCACGTTATGGGCAAGTCTTACGGGTCGTCCAAGGGTCGTGGCAAATCATATGGGTCGGCCAACATGTCATCATCCTCTGGTAATAATAAATTTATTTATATACTTTAATTGTTTGTTTCGTATAATTGTTTTATTTAATTAAAATGATTTATAATAAACTTTGCAGGATGGAGATTCGATATGGAAAATTTTTCATACTTTCATAAACTTCCATTACCCACTCAAGAACACATAGAAGGCTGGCATGATGTAATTGTCGATGGTAATTGTGGTTTTTGATGCGTAGCAGATGCTTTCTGTTCTGACCAAGAAAATTAGGACATTGTACGCCGATCAGTAGTGAGTGAGTTGCATCAAAATGGTGCTCAATTTCATTGGGTATATGGTGAGGACCTCAATGAGGCAATTAGGCGTATTCGATGTGAAGGTGCAGGTTGTGGGGAGGAACATTACATGGAGGCCATTGCAGACTTGTACCCCATTGCGAACCCAAATGGTAGGTGAAAAGAACTCGTATCAGGCTGCCACCGCTCGACAAATGCTGAGATCAAGGGCGCATCAATGTGCGTGAACATAGTAAATGGGATATGATACAGAGACGTTCTACGAAGACGATCCTGTATTGGTGGAGGCAACGCCCTCGCCCACTTCCTCAAACGTACACAATTCCTCTCTCGGTTCTGGTACTTCAGGATAATTCTACCCCCTCCTAGATCACCATACCTACATGTCCACCAAAACTAGGGATAACGGACCCAACCGTAGGTCCTCCTGCAACTAGACCTGTGACCTTCTAGCTAAGGTCATCGACCTTCTTTCCCTTCCCCTTTCGACTCTCAACAGTCGATGAACTCCCCTCGCCACGTACAAACCGCCCACCCCTACCCTTACGGACATTCCAGCGATCATCGGGTATATAGTCTGCATCTCTCTCAAATTCCCGCATAAATGCATCCTTAACATCATCATTGTAAAGAACACCAGAACTTGGCTCACTAACAGTATGTGTACCCGACTCATCCTCCCCCTCATCGTCATCCATCTCCTCACGCTCCCTCATGTCGTACGACCCACCAACTCCCTCATCGTCTAAATGAAGCTGACGTCGCGAACCAGTCGGGTTCATCAGTGACCTCCTAACTGAAGCGGAAACACCACGTGAGTGGGGATGACGCGAACCTGAATCCTCGTGGTGCACACCGCGGAACCCAGGAAGTGTTTTCCCGACATATTGTCGAAACCCGGATGGCTATTTATCAACAAATACGTCAAAATTAAATAATAATAAATCAAAACATAATAAAGCATCCTACAATAATAATTATTTGTAATCAAAATATAAATTACATTTTCATGAATTAATAAAGTAAACAAAAAATTAATAACATATATAAGATTTTCTTAAATACGGAAAATTAATAACATTAAAAAGAAAAAAAAATTCGTTCCTTCCATGGCCTGAACGGCCTGGTCAAACATTCAGGGCCTTTTTTTTAAAAAAAAAAATACTAGCGACGCCGCCTCCGCTGTCGCCGTCTCTGCTGCCGCCGCCGTCTCCACAGCCTCTTGCCGGCGTCTTGCCTCCGTAGCCCTGAAGATTGCCGCCGCCGTATGAGGCTTGAGGACAAGCTTCTTCCGTGGCCTTGGATTTTCCCGCGGGTCTGACAATTTTTGGGTTTAGGTGGTGGTGGTGGTTCTTGTGTGTGATGGAGAGTGAGGGATGAGAGTGATGGAAGGTGAGTTAATGGTGAAGATGAAAGAAAAGGTGAATTGATGGTGAGGATGGTAGGTGGGAGAAGTTAAGTTGAAGTAAAAAAAAAAAGTAAGGGTATAATGGTACTTTTAGATAGTCATTGGGGCGATTTTAAGTAATTTTGGGGTGACGTTTAACAAACCCCTATCAAAAATACTAAATATACACGCATTAGATGTGGTAAGAAAGATTTCAAAAAGTGAGCATTTTCTAGATTTCAAACTTTTATATTGGTGGTAAGGTGTTAAACAGATATAAAGGTTACAAGAATTACATTGACATAATGATATCTATTTTTATTGCAGATTCAAAAGCAAAACCAATAAAACAAATAAAACAAATAAAACAAAACAAGAGTGGTCATATTACACATATATAATACTTCGTACTTAGTAAAACTCTTCATAGGCCCATTGGACTGAAAATTTATAGTAAACTAGAACAAGGATGTGATGGGACTTTCAACAAGTTTTTTCTTTCAACTTATTTTGATTTATTTTAGACAAATTAAAGTTTGAAATAGTTCTAGAAAGAAATTTGAATAAGTTAAAATCACTTGTATAAGTATAATAACATACCCTCAGGTAGAATTGGTAAACAGGTCAGGTCGTGTCAAATTCGTGTTGGGTTCATCAGTAAATTGGTTGAACCCCCCTCAAGGTCTCAACCCTAATCCGACATGTTTATTCAGTGGACAACAACCCCTCAACCTTAATCTGATCCATTTATTAAACAGATTACATGATTTGTTTATCAAACTTACATATATATATATATATATATATATATATATATATATATATATATATATATATATATATAAACCCAATAAATCAACCTTATATATTTCTTAGCCCGATTCTTATAAACTACTCATTCAAACTAGTATTACAAGGAAAACTAATAAAATCAATAGTAAGAAAGGAGTAAAACGGGTTGCAAAACCTTAGCCCAAACTCGCCAATTTTGTATCAAGTTCAGGTTAATTAAGCATGTCGTGTCACTAGTTACCACATCTACCGACATGTGGAGCGAACTCATATATGGAACACCATATATACTTTATTATACTTGCATTAGATCATTCCACTGAGCAGCAGGTGATAGCCTAGTGGTATTGGCATCATCTCCGATCAGGGTCTTAGCTGTTGGTGTGCAAAGAGCCATTTTGCACATGTCCCCCAATTCAAAAAATTTGATTTTTATTTGTACGGGCCCAATTTGAAAAAGTCTCATGTTTTTATAAGCCGTAAGCGACAAATCTTCAGCATCTCCATTCTCGGATTGCATAATTCACGCTATCAACTATCATCTTCCTTAATCTATTTCACCAAAAATTCAATTTTCCATATTTTTAACTTTCTAACTTCTTCCATCAAATATTGTCATCAAATTTTTTTTCGAAAATAAAACCAATCCATTAATTAATATCGATTCTCTCTACTCTATGTGGAAAATGTGGTCTTTTTCTCTCACTTACGTGAAATAAAAGGCCAATTTCCATTTTAGAACAGGAAACCATAAATCTCCAAGACGACCCCGCCTCCGATCCTAGAGATATTGGGATCGAGTCTTACCCCTTGCAAGAGGGATTCCCAATATCCCCCCTCTTTGAAAGGGACTTCAACTTATCTCTCAAAAAAACTTGGGATTGTTCCACTTCAATCAAATACATTCTTAAACAAGTAAATATGTCGTACAAATTATAATACTAGTTTGGGTGAAATAAAACTCGAGCAAGGGTTAGCTATTTAGAAAAACACAAAAGTTAAAGTGCTTTATTTCATCAAAATTATTTAGTCTAAACTTTTTTCTGGGTTTTTCTATAAGATATCTTTGTGGTTTTTTGCGTTTTTAGTCGACTCATCGGGTTGTTAATGGCTTAGAATTTCCGCAAACTATTCGTTTCGGCCGAAATTTTCTAGAGCCGAGAATAGCAAAATTCGATTCAAAAAGTTCGTGAAAAATTATACTTAAATTGTGTACAATACTTGTGAAAAACTCAAATAAGTTTAACATACTTTTTAACTCAAGTTGAATTTTAAGGTAAATTGAAGTAGAAATATAAGCTTGAAAAAGTTTGAGACTCGTTAAAACACAAGATTACCTGTCCGTACCAGCGTCCAGTGTTTGAGAAAACGCGCAAATCTCGTCAAAATCTTCCGCATTCAACACTCAACTCTGAACTAGTACCCACCTGACTCTCACAAGTCACACACCCACACATGACACAGCCACACTCACACCCCTTCATCATCAATTCATCATAGTCAACTTCACAAAAACCACCATTTCCATCCATACCATCTCTAATGGCATGGAAATCTCTCTTCAAACCCTAAAACCTCCATCAATCTCTCTCTTCATCCTCCTCTCTCTCCTCTTCTTCTTCCTCATCACCCCACTTTCTCTCTCCTCAAACCCATCTCCCCACCACCACAGATCCCTCCTCACATCCCCACCTCAACCCTGCTCAACCTTCACCTCCTCCAATGGCGGATTCTTCAACTACCTCTCCCTCCATTACTGCACCTTCAACACCTCCCCAACTTTCTCTCTCCTCTTTCTCTCCCTCACCCTCCTTCTCCTCTTCCACATCCTCATCAAAACAGCACAATCCCACTTCTCTCTCATCGTCACAACTCTTTCTTCCCACCTCTCTCTCTCTCCTTCAATGGCTGCCGTTACTCTCCTTGCCCTCGGTAATGGCGCCCCCGATGTTTTTGCTTCCGTCGCCGCTGTTTCCGCCGGAAATCCTCGTACTGGTTTCGGCGCTATTTTGTCGGCGGGAACTTTTGTGTCGGGTTTTGTTGTTGGGTTTGTTGGGATCTATGCGGCGCCGTTTTGTGTTGATCCGTCGTCGTTTGTGAGGGATGTGTTGTTTTATTTGATGGCTGCGTTTCTTCTGTTTTATGTGTATTTGAGTGGGGAGTTGTATTTTTGGCAGGCGGTTGGGTTTGTTGGGTTTTATTTGTTCTTTGTTGGGTTTGTTTTTTGGATGGATTTTGGAACTGGGTGTAAGAAAGTTCGTGATTTTGAGGCGCAGAAGGGTGAAGAATTGTTGTTGGATTCTGAAAAAAAGGATGATCATATTCATGGAATTAGTTCTCATTCTGGGTTTTTCTCCGCTTTAAAGAAGGTATTAGTTCAACTTTTTGTTTGAATTAAGCTTTTTTTTTTTTTTTGTGTGTGGAGTAAGTTTTGATTGTTATCTGTATTTTGTTTTTGATTGTGCGTGATTTGGATAACTTGTGTTATGTGCTTGATCAAGTATTGATAGTGGTGGTGAGGTTGCAAATATGAGTTACTTGCTGCTTGCTCACTTTGATTTGGGGAATGGGTTGGTTTCGGGTTATATAGAGGTGAATGTCAGATTGGTTGGAAGTTAGTTTTATGATTAGTATATCGAATAGTATGCTAATTGCTACTGTCTTTGGTTAGACTGCATGTATGTAAATTACCCAAAACTTGGTGTGCTGTTCAAGTCATAGCAGTTGTTCAAGTTTTAGCTTGTTTGCAAAGATCTATGAAATATTGAAATATTATCAGCATTGTCTTGTTTCCTGGAATATGACTCAGAATTAAACAACTAATAAGCATGTTATAGCTTTTGAGTTGTTACTGGGCTTATGGTGTCAACTTATGAGAATCATGGCGAGCAAAAGCAGTGTGCTGCTTAGGCTATAGAAGCTTTGATTGGATAGAGATTCTGGTAAATGGTTCGCTGCCAGTACAAATTTAAATGGCATGTTGAGGGATTGCGAAAATTTCAGAGTGATCCTTGTCATCGTACTATCATAGTCGGGGTGGGAACTCGGTTCTTTTTCATCTGATAATCTCGTCATATGGTATTCTTGAGTTTCTTGACTTTGCTAGTATTTCCTTATATTTGAACAATGAATAATATGGAATTTGAAGTTATCGTTTAAAATTAGGGATGAGTGATGACCCTATGACAGTTTGGGAAAATGAAGGCCTGGTTTCTGACAATAGAAGGTGGAATACGTATTAAACACTGAAAGTAGAAATGATGACCATATGACAATTTAGGAAAATGAACGCCTGCTCTGTGACAATAGAAGGTGGAATAAGTCTTAAAACACTGAAAGTAGATATGGTCAAGTGCTAGCTCAATGATGGGTTTGGGAGGTGAATTGATGTGTTTTCACCCAGGCTGCCAGAATCACTCAGAAAATAGAAAGAGTTGGTTTAGTGCGGGAGCTCCCTCCATGCAATAGGTGAAAATTAAGTAGGTTGTAAAAATGGAATGCTGGTCCATAGGCTCATGCTTGACACATATGCATTGCAATTTTTAGGGTCCGTTTGGTTTGAAGGAAAACATTTTCCATAGAAAACACAAGTGAATATTAGTTATCGTGTAAAATTAGGGATGAGTGATGCTGATGGCAATATGACCATTTAGGAAAATGAACATCTGGCCTCTGACAATAGAAGGTGGAATAAGTATGAAACACTGAAAGTAGAAGTGGTCAAGTGGTAGCTCAAGGATGGCTTTCGGAGTTGAATTCATGTGTTTTCACTCAGGCTGCCAGAATCACTCAGAAAATAGAAAGTGTTGGTTTTGTGCGGGAGTTCCACTGCCAGAATCACTCAGAAAATAGAAAGTGTTGGTTTAGTGCGGCAGCTCCCTCCATGGCAATAGGTTAAAATTAAGTAGGTTGTAAAAATGGAATGTTGGTCCATAGGTTCATCACCTTTGGTAATGCTTGACACATGTGCATTACAACTTTTAGAGTTCGTTTGGTTTGACGGAAAACATTTTCCATGGAAAATGTTTTTTTTGGTGGAAAACGCAAATCAATCTTAGTTTTTCTTTGTTTGGTTTAATTGAAAACTATTAAACTAAGAAGGGGAAAATGTGGATGTTGGGAACGAGAGA
The DNA here is from genome assembly GCA_947648045.1 of Beta corolliflora. Classification (NCBI taxonomy): domain Eukaryota; kingdom Viridiplantae; phylum Streptophyta; class Magnoliopsida; order Caryophyllales; family Amaranthaceae; genus Beta; species Beta corolliflora. The sequence continues at coordinate 11,308 of CANSZD010001355.1, forward strand.
GTGGAGGAAAATGGTATTTCTTCAAATTTTGTAGGAAAATGGTATTTCTTCAAATTTTGTAGGAAAATGTTTACAAAGGGATGGAAAACTATTTATTCCACCTTAGTTTTAACCAAACAACGGAAAATGGGGAAAATTATTTTGTGGAAAATGTTATCCTCCAAAACTAATGGAGCCTTAGTGGGTATCTTCTCTGGTTTATAAGGGCACTCAGACTTAACTGTGGAGTTTCAGAATTCTAGTCAGTCAGAGTCTATTATTGAAATAGGAATCTACTGTTTGAATTAGTTGCATGGCCATTGAGCTACCTACAATATAACAAATTGTTTAACTACTTTGCGTGATATGTGATTGCAGGGTACCTGCTTCCCTTCTCTTCTTAATTTAATCTGTTTTGATTCATGTTTTGTTAGTTCATTGAGTTTTGACTTTGCAATCATCAACTCTTTGTAGGATTGAGCTAGCTTCTTTTAGTTACTAACGCCACTTTCTCTCTGTTATGTTTAGATCTCAAAGATATGGGAGATTCCTGTCTCTATTCTTCTGAAGCTGACAATTCCCCAGACTTCACCATCCGAGTGGAGCCGATTTTATCAGTCTGCAAATATTGCTCTTTGCCCACTGGCATTTCTTTACTCCTGCAAATCATTCATGCCCATGGATCATCCTGTCATGTTTTTGATTCCACATACACACCTTCCTCTATGGTTAGTTGTACTCTTCTCAAGCTCTTCTTTAGCAATTCTTCACTACATTGTTGAAAAGGAACCTCCCAAAACCGAGCAACTCCCTGTTGTGCTAGTAGCATTTGTAATGAGTGTTTTCTGGATATCCACTATGGCCGGGGAACTACTCAACTGTCTCGCAGCATTAGGACAGATTCTCAATTTGCCACCTGCAATTTTGGGGCTAACAGTGCTAGCATGGGGGAATTCAGTCGGGGATCTTGTTGCTGATGTGGCAGTTGCCAAAGCCGGCCAGCCTGCATTGGCCATGGCAGGATGCTTTGCGGGCCCAATGTTTAACATGCTTGTTGGGCTTGGGATGGCTTTAGTAATACAGACAGCCAAAGTCTTTCCTGAACCATATGTGCTCCATTTTCACGTCAGCATTGTGATTGCATTTGTTTTTCTGTTTTTGAGCTTGATGGGGTCACTTCTAGTTGTGACTTGGTCGAGATTCCGGGTTCCAAGGTTCTGGGGTTTCTGCCTTGTTGGCCTCTATGTTCTCTTCATCATTGTAAGCCTCATTATAGCCAAGTTTTCACCTTAATATAACCTGCAAAGATCCTTAGGACTACTGATAGATAAACTACACAAGCCAGCGCCAGAGCTTCTTTCTGCCAGTGATGAAACTGATGATTGAGAATTGAGATCAGTTTTCGGTATGATCAAGGTCAGTTGTTTGCATGATCAGCTATCAGAATTCAGAATACAAGACTAGCTCATACCCGCTTGCATTGTCCGTGTGAATATGAACTTTGTATGTAGAATTGATGCTCGGAAACGAGATACTTGTCAAGTCTTCCTTTCTGACCATGGTAGGAGCTATATTGGTGTTAATTGCTACCAAATTAGACTGTATATTGTACGACCAAAGGTGATTCTTTTGGGATGTAAACTGCCACGACACAACTGAGTTAACTTTGTAAAAGTTAGGGGAAGCTAAGATTGTCCCCCAATATAACTGGAAAACTTTACAGCTGATATAGAATCTGTTCTCCGAGGACAAAAGGTTGAGTTTCTTACGTAGTTGTTGCAAAGCCTAATTATATCTATCGAATGTGATTCTCCAACCAAAGAGACTAGCTTGTTTAGATGCCCATATGAATGGTCATGAGTTGAATCCATTATTATGCATACATAAGGTGGTTAATTGACTTTCCGGCCTGTTTAAAATGTGGTAAAAAAAAAGTATAATAGTAACAAATAAATAAAAATTCAACCTGGTGTAATGCAGTCTACAAAATTTGAAGAAAAGTTTGTTTACCTTCTTGTGATAGGTGAATAATTAGGATATCGTAATTTGAATATAATTATTCGTTTAAATTGTTTTTTCCTAATTATGTTAGATATTTCATTTTCTCGATTTTTCTAAGGTAGTTAATCAGAAAATGTTTATTCGTTTAAAAGAATACTGCTACTTGTCCTTGGAAATAAATTAAAAAAGATAAGAAAGTACTGCAAATATAAGAATGCTAAAAAAAGATATTCGACATGCATAGTTAACTTTATATCATAAGGCATGTGATAATTCAGACTCTTTGGATCTTTTTTAAAGTTTGGGATAATATTAGAGTAACATAATTGCTGATTGAAATAAAAGATCGTCCCACTTTCTTACTAACTTTCTTTCTCTAAAAATTATCATCCTACAATCTTTTTTCAACAATCCTCCCTAACAATAAATCAAAATAAAAATCATTTTAACTTGGAGTACTTTTTTTCCTCTGTTACTTTTTGACCCTATCTAATATTTTTCTCTCTTGTCATTACTATTATATAATATATTTATTATTTATTTTAAAGGCGTGCAACGAAACCACGATTGTCGTGACTCAATCTTCTTTCTAGCCATCATTAAGTTGCATTTTTGTAAAGATTGACCCCACAATCTTTTTCTCTAGCAATCATTAATGGTGCTCTTATATATTGCACTTATTTTCTTTTTTCTAATGGGTGTATGAAGATTACTAAGTAATGCTACCCGTAGAAGTTGCTTGTCTTCGCCTCAACTACAAGATATATGCCCGATGTCAAAAAAAAAAAAAAAAAACTACAAGATATATGAAATATGACAAGTGTTGAAGAAGGAGCCCCTTATGGTTAGGGATATAAATCAATTTCATGTTTAGAATTGTTTTAGTCGAGCTTTATCTTTAGCTTTTAGCAGTCCATCGAGCTTAATTTATTAAAGTTCGACTCATTTTGGGATTTTCTTATTTCTACTTGACTCGTTGTTGCTCTTATTATTGATCGATTTGCGATTCATAAAAGAGTGTTACGTTGAACAATTGAATGATTCTGATAAACTTCAGAGTATATTGTAAATTCGCAAGTAATATGGAACAAATGAAGTAATGCCTCAATAAAGAACTCTACATTCGGGATTAAGAGAAACTATCGAGTTATACAAAAATACATGAAAATAGTGCATATATTAATGACATTTTTTCTAAATTTGTGAAAATAACTTCTCAAAACACCATATAACTATGTTTCTTTTGGAAATTTCAAAATTACCTATCAATCTTTTAAAAAATACCAAAAATGTCACATGTATATGTACTATAAGATTGGACAATCGCATAAAAAAAAAACCAACTCCTAGAGGTTAACCTACTTTTTTTCTCTATATATGCAAGTAATTCATATATTAATGAAATATTTGATAATTTTGAAAAACTGACGAGAGTTTAGGGGATTTTACAGAAAAATAGGGAGTGTTTGAGAAAGTTAGTTTCAAAAAACACCACCAGTATATGCACTATTTACATATATACTTAACTTAGGGGTGTGCAAAGGGTAGGGTTGGACCGAAATTTGGACCGGACCGAATCGGAATTTGGACCGGACCGGATCGAGGATTCTGGTCCGGGCCCCAGTCCGCCGAAAATCAGGATTCCGGGTTTCCGGTCCGGTCCGGTCCGGTCCAAACCGGAAAAATTACGAGTTGGACCGGTGGACCAGAATTTCTATTTTTTAGTAATAAAATAGTTTAAAGGTTAAAAAATTTCAAAGTTATAATAGAGAACTAAAAACCTACTCTTTATTAACTTTAAGATTATTGTTGTTAGAATTATTAAAATTTAATGTATCTAATTTATAAATATGTATAAATCTAAACAAAAAAGATTTTTTTTTAAAAAAAATGCAAATTCCGGTCCAAAATCGGACCGGAAAAATGCCGGATCGGAATTTTTCTGGTCCGGTCCCGTCCAAAAAAATTTAATTCCGGTTCACCGGTTCAACCGATTCCGATCCGGTCCAGGCTTTCCTAACTTAACTAGAGTTGTGCATGGCTGGGCCGGCACAAGGGCCATCCCGACCTTTACCCGCACTAGCTACTAGCACGATCAAACATAAGAGGCCCGATGGTGGATGGTGGGCCGCTCATAGACACCATTTTCAAATTTTGGCTCAAGCCCAACACAAGTACAATGGGTTATCCACCTCTTGTCCTACTCATTTTCAACCAATAAAGAATAAACAGAAAGTTCTTAAGAGTGGCCACTGCCACGACATGTGGGTCTGGTTGTGCTTGCGTCCCTCTTCTGAAATTTTAGCACTAGCCTAATCCAACATAATTTTTTACTTCGTCTGTTACACATCCAGCGAAACTTAACACGAGACCCTCTATTAGGGCCGGCTAAAGTTGACTCAATGCGACAATCCGACCCGAACCTAACCCGAAATAAGCGGATTAGGGTTTGGATTTTGACCCATTTAAGTATATGGGTTGACACGATTAACCCATTTAATTAAATGGTTTAGGTTCAAGTTGACATTTCCGACCTGAAAATGACCAGTTTTGACCTTATTAACTTGAACATATAGCAAATTCAAGAAAAAATATATTGATAAATCTAAATTTTGGTTAAAAAAAAGAAGTAAAATATCGCTAAAATAAGTCATAATTATTTTAAGAAAACTCTAAACATGCATATTTTCAATAGTGAACTTATTCATTTAACTTTTTAATAAAATAATTATTTTTCAATATAATGATAATTATGGTTAAATGGGCTAAACGAGTTATATGGGTAACTCGTTTATTAATTGGGTCAGGTCAGGGTTGAGTTTTTCAACCTATTTAGTAAATGGGTTAGGTTTGGGTTGAGGGATTTTTGACCCATTTATTATCGACCCGAGCACGAACTCGATCCAACCAGTCCTAATTGCCAGCCCCACCCTCTATCCTCCTCAATTGGACCGACACGACCCGGCCCGTACCCAACTCCATCGGCAATCCTATACTTCTATTTAGGATTTTTTAGACAGAGTGGGCAACTTTTAACTTGTTTATAGTTGGTGAAGTGAGAGTAGGACATAAAGGACTATTTAATTCTCAAATGGCAAGGTCATTTTTCCATTTGCCATAAAGGGTAAAGTGGTCAATCCTCAAAACCTAAAAAAAAAGCTAAAACACCATTTATTACTATTAATTTCAAAAAATAATAGGCCACGTCATACTCTATTTTCTGACATTGTCAGAACATAATCGAACTCTCTTTTTCGTCTTCCTTTCTTTGCTTTGATCAAACACAAAAAAAAGGGAAATTAAAGAGCCAGAAAAGCAAGAAAAGAGGGAGAAAGAGAAAAAAGAAAAAAAAAGGAAAAATCAAAGGAAACAACAGAAAAATCATTTGTTCGTAGCCCCTTCTTCAAACTTCTGCAAGTACTCCTATACTTTCTCTCTCTTCATTTTCTCCATTTTTTTTTTCTTTTTTTGAGGTTATTTATATCAAATCAAAACCCTAAAAACAGGAAAAAAAACGATCTTTTTCTTATATTGTTATCTTATGTATTATTTCCCGGTTATTTTTTCCCCAAATCATGGGATCAATGTCCCAAGACAACATTTTTAATTTCTGGGCACCATTTAATGCATTTAATTCATGCAATTTTTTTTTTGTTGTTTTTTTTTAATTTTTATTTTGACGGGTTTTTTTTGATGGGTTAATTCTTGTTCTTTTTTTCCCGTTTTTAGGTGTTGGTGTTTCAGTAGAAGAGCAACAATTACTGGGAATTTCATATTAGTCATTGATTAAGGTAATTTTATCTTTTCTCCCTTTTTTGCATGGTGTATAATTCGAGGAGTAAATTTTTTGATTTGCATGTAATTTGTTGGATTATAGTTCAATGAGTGATAATAGTATTGAATTTGGACCCTATTGTGTTGGGTTTTGGTCAATTTGAATTTGTTGCAAATTTTGGACAACAGAAATCCAAGAAAATGTTTGTTTTTGTGATTTCAATCATTTTCAATACTGTATATAAGCAGCTACTTGAATACCCAGAAAGTAAAATTGATGTTTTGTCGGTCGGTTAGTTCATTTTTATTGCAATTTATGCCTATTTTTAAGTTCTTTAATTGCTTTTTACCTCTTGTTTTTTCTTGTCAAATCAAGGTTTAATTTGGTCTTGTTGAAGTATTCTGCTGAATATGCTCTTATTGGTTATTGGCTTATTGCCCCCTGGTTTTTGATGCTTAGCAGACATGTTTAAGTATGTGTGAACAGGGAGGTTTTTCTGGACCACCTATAATAAGATGTCCAATAATTTCAAGCCAACTTTTCCATTTGTCTCACTCTCTCTATGCAACTAATTTTGGCAAACTTTTATATGTATTTTTAGCTTTGCCTAGGGTATAATATTTCATGTTTGTAATATCTAACTTTGTGACAAATTTAGTGTATCCCCATAATATTGTTTGCATCTTAGTTGAAGTCAGAATTTTTTTTTCTTTCATCTATCTCGCTTCTTACATCTGGTGTAGACGCCTAGTTAAGCTATACAGTTTTGTGAAATTGGAATTCTCAAAAGAAATATTAGGTAAGTTAGAGTGCAGGTTCATTGAAAGATTTGGGAAGAGTTGATTACAGGTAGTTGGGGTGTCAAGTCGCGAAGTGATTTGTTATAGATTTAAGAACGTGAGTCTCTTAGAAGCATGGTGTTAAATAGAAACACTGCATTTTAGGATGTTGAGAGTAAGAAATTGGATATTATAGCTGATTGTTGGTAAACTTAGCTGTATTGTGAATCTGAGTGAGTAGTTTTTTTTTTTGTTTTTTTAACATGTTTAACTTTGGTATGTTGCAGTAGTAGTGTCCTTTTTGAAACAAAAAGTGGACATAACGGGGTAGTGCACAAGCTTGTTGCCAATAATTGACTCACTTTGACATTTGAGGTTGCAGACAACTATATAGGCTAGAGTACCTTTTGTGATTCTAGATTTGGAACTTAACTAGATTATATTCTAACCCATGTCAAGGATCACATAAGGATTGTAGCAAAAGGAGCCCCTGTAGATGCAAAATGGAGCATATTATATCCTTCTATTTTTTTAGGGTTGGTGTCGGCAGGGTTGTTAGATGGATCCCTGTAAAATGTTGTGACCTTTTTACGTATGCAAGAAAATTATGTTTTGTTCATATTCATCCTTCTTTTTATTGCTGATTAAGAGTTTAAGGTTTAAAGTTCTTGGTTGCTGATAAAGGGTTATTACTTATATTCCGTTTGTGCTGGAAGTTCAGTTCGGTGTTTGTGTACCTCATTGTTACTTAAGGAGGTGGTGTTGCATTATTGCATACTGTTTCTTGCTACCATTTTCTCATATTTAGATTGCTTATAGATATAGTCTATGTTTCCTGGACTCGGGTACCCATGTTGGGCATGTATACGTGTCCAAGTGTCTGACTTGTCTATTTTATGAAGAAGTTCCTCGGTTTTGGCCCTAATTGAAGTGTCCAAGTATCCATATCCATGTCTGAGTGTTGAGGATCCGACATAGGATATAACACGCAATTGGACGCAATAGTGAGCTGAAGAATCTTCATTTGATTCTCTCAAAACATCTCATATGAAGATGATTTGTGGAACTCTGACTGTTTTGGATGGAATTCACCCTGTTATTCTCAAATTTGTGTGGCGTCTCAATGAATACTCTTTCTGGAAGGAGAATTATGTAGTCAATCAGTCAAACAGAATTGCTAAACATTGAACATCTAATGGACAGAAGATAGACCTAAGATGATATATTACTCTTGATGATATTGGCCTATTTGAGTTTAGGTTGTATTGCTAGATGTAAGAGGCCATCGAAAGAATTTAAAGGGACAATCAGATTAAAATGCTGATTGAGATGAATTTACCTTGTTCATTGAGGTGTATTACTGCATGATCCCTGTACTGTTTCCAGCAATTAAGGAATTTCTGCATGGTTTGCAAGATGGGCATAAGCTGCAGGTAGAATTGGCGTGGTTGACAACATGGGCATAGGCTGTGGTAAATGGGAAAAAGTTAAGTGTTTATGAGTTTTTTGTATGTATAAGGGGATTTGTGTGTGTGGGGGGGGGGAGCACCATACACATGCTGCTGTTGGTTTCTATGAGATGTAGCTGTGTGAAAATTATGTGTTGATGAACTGGTTTTGTGTTTATGCTCATTCTCATAAATTCGATTTGCTATTAGGACATGCTATTGGTGTATGCTTCCAACAGATAGGAATTAGTAGCTTAGACATTGGAGTATACTTGAGGATTGTCTTTGAAGGTTTCATGAGAATCTCCTCTTCCCTAAACTTCCAAAGCATTTTTACTATAAATCATCCAACAGATTTTTTGGTGATAAAAGCCTTAATTTATTTTTAATAGTGCTTGATATGTGTTGCTCTTTATTTTATATAGTAAATGTCTGCTGTTCTTCTACAACTACTCTTTTACTTCTCTCTTACGCTCCACTGGAATTTAGTGTTTTTAATTGTCTCCTCACAGCAGTATTCCCAGAATCATCCAATAGATGTATGGTAATTAAAGCCTGAACAAAATTCAGTGGTGCTTAAAATGTCTTGCTCCCTGTTCTGTAGTAAATTTTTAATTTTCTTCTACGATGACTTTTTTGACATTAACTCTCTTTCTACGCACCACTGGAGTTTAGTGTTTCTTAGATGTCCTTAAAAATGGGACATTTAGAGGGGGATTGTGAGACTACTATTGTGGGGAGTTAGGACTTAGGAGAGAATATAGAATCTCTTGTAGACGTAGTGAGTAGTGAATGACTTGAGCTAAAATGCTTGAAATCTGGTATATTGGACATGGCTATGTTTGAGGATTGTTTTATGGTACTTGCTTTAAGTGAATGTCCTCATCATGGATTATTAGCACTAACGTCGCGAGCTTGCGAGACTGATTGCATTATTTGATGAGATGTTAGAACTGTGAAGGCTTTTGAAGTTTTTGATGGGTTCAATTTGCTGGTATCTTAAGCTGACAACACTAGGGAAGAAGCTTACAGCTTCAGATTGTGGATTAAGAAAATGGTAAAAGGAATGCTCGAGGAGGTGATATGTTCAATCTAAATAAAAAAATTTGATTTCTGTTCTCTGTGCTGGCTTGCCATATGGTCAAAGTTACAAAATTTTGACCTTGTTTTGTAATTTATACATATGACAAATAAAATCATGTGAGATGTTAGATTTGTCTTAATGTGTATTATTATATTATAATTTTTTTCATAAGTTTTACAAATACGTAATCGAAGATGTTAATGGTCAAAGTTGTGCATTGTAGACTATGTAAAAGGCAAGTGAATAGATCTCCGAGGGAGTATAATCTGCTGCCTGAACTTGCATTTCATTTTCATGATTCAAGTTATTTGTCAATATTATCTTTATCTTTTATCAGGTTATTTCAGTTTGATTTATTAGTCTTGATATACTTTCCTGCTTCATGACCTATGTTGGTAGGTTTGCTGCATGACTGGTTTTGGTAGATTAATATTATGGGCTGAGGTAGACTTATTTTCCGGGCTATTAGAGTGGAACTTGTGAATTGGGACCCATTCCATTTTTCCATCAAGCTGGCAATTTTGACCTATTTATTTGTGTTCTTCGTTAGGGTCAATGTTCTTTTTCCATATATTGCAATTACAGAGAGCTTAATATTTCTTGTATTGTCCTCTTGCAATGCTGGGTGTCTCATTTTACATTTATGTTGTATTATCGTGTTGTCATTCTTTTAATAATTTAATTGAATTTGCGAGATGTTTGGATGATATATCTCAATGGCATCACATAATAAGTTTATTCTTCCATCTTGACTTATTTCTTCATCTTTGGAGTGCATTGATTTGATATTTGTCATTGATTTTTGTGAAGATCCGTTGTTCCTTGATTTCTTAATTTAACTGACACTTGACAATATAATAGATGGATTGGACGAGGTTAAGGGTAGTCGTCATTGTTGGCATCTCTCAACTTCGATGCTATCATTTGAATTTTATCTTTGAATTGTAGCAACCAACCTATGAACCTAAAATGTAAAAGCTCTTAAATATATTAATTTATTTACTGAATGTCTTTGGGGTGATTTATTGTCAACTTTATGAAGCCACCCTGTTAATTACAAATGTGAAATACCCATATATTTCTAACAATCTTGTTTTAATTGTTATTTTGCTTATTGGTCTTTTATTTGATCTTTCTCCAAACTCTACAAATCTGATCTGTGAAGCCCACGTGTGCAGATATTAATATTGTTTGTAAAAGTTTCTAGATTAAATGAGACTTTTGTTATATATTTTGTGTTAATTGCAGAATGGACCAGCAAGGGCATGGTCAAGCCCCGGTCGTAGGAACAGTGAGTGGTGCAGGCCAAGTTCCATACGGTGGGGCATATCAACCAAATCAAGTTACTGGGGCACCTGTAGTTACGTCTGTGGGTCCCCTCCATGGTTCTGCACAGCCTTCTGGTGCACAGATGGCTCAGCACCAACTCGCTTACCAGCAGATCCATCAGCAGCAGCAGCAGCAGCTGCAACAACAACTCCAGTCATTCTGGCAGAGCCAGTACCAGGATATTGAGAAAGTATCTGATTTTAAGAACCACAGCCTTCCCCTGGCACGGATCAAGAAGATCATGAAGGCTGATGAGGATGTTCGGATGATCTCCGCTGAGGCTCCTGTTGTATTTGCTCGGGCATGTGAGATGTTCATACTTGAATTAACCCTGCGATCATGGAACCACACTGAGGAAAACAAGCGACGGACCCTACAGAAAAATGATATTGCAGCAGCGATCACGAGGACTGACATCTTTGACTTCTTGGTGGACATTGTGCCAAGGGAAGATTTGAAGGATGATGTGCTTGCCACTCTCCCAAGGGGTACAGGGATGCCTGTTGCTGGGCCTGCAGATGCACTCCCCTACTACTATATGCCTCCAGGACAGAATCCAGCCCAGGCCGGAGCTCCAGGTGTGATGATGGGAAATCCTAATCCATATGCAGCGCAGTCTCAGCCATACATGGGTCAGCCAATGTGGCCTCAAGCACCGCCTCAGCGGCAGCAATCTTCTTCTGATGCTTAGCATCCTTTACTGTAAAGGTAGGTACCTTTTGCTTCTTGGACTTATTATGATAGCAAATTACCCACTGACTGATAGCACATTGTTAGATGCTTGACTAAAAAGATAAAGAGTGCGGAAGACACATTAGAAGTTTAGAATGACATGCACTTGCTTTGGGATTATTATGCTTTATCCTTAATTGAAAACTTCTTAATGGGGTATTCGATCTAAAATTAATCCTAACTGTAAAAGATTTTATGAAATGATGATTATGGCCAATCTGCATTTAAATGACAGGGTTTACAAATTTTGTTATTTGGATGATTTTTGTAGCCAAAACGTCTGTTTAAGTTGTCACCTTAATATAAACTGGCACTTGAGACAGCTCATTTTACTCATTTAGATGCAAAATTATATGATGCAGTGATTTTTTTTCTTCAAGTTTGGCCTTCTGAATTTAAATTCATGCTTACTTTGGCTTTTTTGAGATCCCATTTAGAGGGACTTTTGTTTTTGTTGTCCTATTAGCTAACAAGGGTGTGGTTTAGGAGATCCCAATTAGAGGTGGCTCTTGTTTCAATTATTCTACTTGCTAACAAGGTAAATTTATTTCTGAACTTTAGGAGATGTTTACAAGAAAATGGTCAAAGTCACCCAATTTTACATGAAAAGTTGCCCCATATCTTATGATAACCTTGTTACTAGTCAATTTTTATCATACACCCGGATGTGCCGTGCGCATAATGCATCCAAGATTATTTTGTTGCTCATTTGGGGGCTCCAAACAAGCAAATAAGAGAGAGCTCCAAATGAACAAAAATGATACACCCGATATATAACAAATGAATTCTTGATCAACGGTCAACTTACAAAATTTATTTGATGCAAGAGTCATGTTCAAGATGTCCGCACACTTGTATGTGTATTGTAGATTTGCTGGAATTATACGACCTCTTTGTACTTTGCCTCCCCCTGAAACCCTTTCTGTGGCCAGTTGAACAGACGGTCATTTTCTTTTCCTGGTTTTTTTGCACTTCTCGTCTAACTGATTGAACTTTCTTCAAAATATGCACATTTCTAACAAAATAAACCTTCTTGCTGGTTCTTGGCAGATGGGAGTGAGGACGCAAATGCTAGAGTTGCTGAATGCGAGCTGGGGGATAGAGCGAGAATTTGATAATCTATAAAATCAGAGTAGCTTTATCTTTGATAGAACCTATCTTTTGTTAACCTTGTGTAGTTTGCTATAACCTCTGCTGTTTCTGTGAGGTACTTGATTTAATGGCTGTCATTAATAGCTCTGCTAATAGAGATTATTTGGTCTTCTTTACCGAATTAGAATGCATAAGTAGGACAGGACAGTTTCTTCTGTTTTGAGTTTTGTATTCTCTCTTTCCTGCTATTGAAGCCTTTTGGAAGAGTTAATGCATGCGTTATCCCTACAAACGTGTTATTGCTGTTCATGTAGAGATATCTTCTAGTATTTGTATTCAGCTTTTGTGAATGATTGGTGTAAGGTTGCCCTTTTAAATGCATGAAGCTTTCATGGTCCCTTTTTTTATAAGCTTTCATGGTCCCTTTTTTTTTATAAGTTTGCGAAACCGTTTCCGTGGCCGGTTGAACAGTCATTCAATTCCAACTGATCGGTTGTTTGAGGACTTGTGGAGGAAATATGATACTTGTAGGATAAGCAGCCACCCTATGGGTTTTCATATTGCTCCCTTTCACTGTGTCAGGCATGGAAACATGTTCAAAGTGTCCCGTATTTATTTTCGGAGCACCCTTGTAGGAGTACTACAACAATAATGTCAAAGCCTTCATTCAAGGACGGGGTCATAGTCGAAATTTTGTTCTCAACTGAACTATACATTTTTCACTCACATTAGGCATGGAAAAACAAATAACCAATTTAGTTTTTTTTGGTCTACATTTAAAAGCCCTTCTTTTTTTTTTTCTTTATCACCGTTCCAAAATGCAACATTTTTATTTTGACTAGATATCCCTATCACAAGACAAAGATGAAGTACTATTGTTTAGGATGACAGTTTTCTTACAGTCTGATCATATGAAAATTAGCTATTTCCAAAATTTTTACACATGGTGTCAAGTCTATCAACAAAAAAACATTGATTACTGGGTTAGCAATGGGACAAGTTTTTCTGGTTAATAGAGGTCATGGTTTACTATCAGATTTAATTAATCTTGTTGAAGTGTTTTTCTTCATCACAACACCCTCGAGGATAGCATCGGAACCAAATCTACCAGAGAATCGTTGAGGATCAACTGGACCCGGCAGCTGAAATGAGACTGAAAAGGGTCCTGATGGACACAAGTTTTGTGTTTGCATGACGAATGTTTGAGAGTAGCGCTGAACTTGCTTCTCGCCTGTGATTGTTTCTCCCTTTATCAGCACCCTGCCATCGCTCTGAACCTCGCATTGGAATGCTCCTGCATTCATAAGATCAAGAAGCAGTTGTAAGCACAAATGAATTTGCAGCAGTTCTGCATTTTGCTGGCAAATGGTGATCCAACCCAAATCTCCGTAAACAACCCAACAATTGGGTTACGAATGCAATCTTAGGACTAGTAGTAACTGCAACTTATCTATGATTTTGTGAGCTGGAACTGAAATGAGGCTAAAAGGAGCCAAAAACCAACTGGAAACGTTGTGTTTCAAGTTAGATTCAAGACCGGACTTAAATTAACCCAACTCATGTGATCTAGAACTTGGTAAAAGCTTGAAAGAGATGTGTATAGTCAGTTTAGTACTTACTGTTTTCTCTTTTAACTCCCGGAAGAGCAACACGGAACAGGTATGAATCTTCGGATTCACCAATGTCCATCAATCCAATAACGGACCCAATCTGACCCTTGGCCGCACTTCCAGTCACCGCATACGCATTTCTTGTTATCTCTACAATGCGATGCAGCTCCTCCCGGCTTGGCTGGGAAGGGAGAATAACTATACCAGGACCATCTCTCACTTTTGTAGATGGTGGCAAAGCCAATTGAAGTGGCTTAGGTGCACTATCACACTCCTTCAAACACTGTTGTGATTTCAGATTCTCAGCCTGTAAAATCTCATCCAATCGCCGTTTTCTTTGACACCCACGATAGTATTTTAGAATGGGCACTTCCTCTGAGTTGTCATCATCATCGCCTACATCATCCTCGAGAAAGATACCATTAGGCAGTCTAGCAACATTATTTTCTATGAAGAAATCTTCTAGCTTGGTTAGTCTCTTGAACCTTTCAATATCCTCTTGCTTGATATAGAAGATAGCAGGATTTCTAATAAAAGCAACATTTGCTATAATTCTACTGTGGTTGAGTGATTCGGTTAGGGGATGCAAATGAGAAGGAAAGAGTGTCAGAAAGTCTTCACCCCCGGAAGGATGATTGCCTTGGATAAACTGTTTAAATACGGGTAGTTTGACTGCAAGTGACCTGTCCGCTTTCCTTAGTAGATAATAGTAAATTTGCTCGATTTCAGACATTCTCATGTGGGACCCTGCTAATTGCTCTAGTGTGTAGGGTGGAATACCTTCCGCTATCCTCTGTAAAGCGGACATCTTGGTTCTTTCCTCTTTAAGATCAGGGCCAAAATATGTGCCCATGATGAAGTAAAGGAGAAAACAACAATCATCATTTGCATTCATCTCGTTTGTCGTTGATATCTGGATTTCAGATACAAATTCTATGTCAAATCAATCACAAATCTTGTTAGAACTTATCATGTTGTAGTTCGATGCTATTCATTTCATAAATCTTGAATATAATTTGCTCTTAAGAGGACTAGTGAATCATATTTGCTTCAAGTAGTAAGATGTCAAGTTAGCATTCTCTCATCAGTTGTTATAAACAACTCCGACAAGACCTTTCCTTTTTTATTATTAATTAATAATAAACTAATAAAAAGACATGTTGATTATATTAAATATTTGGGGCACCACGTATTTTAGTTCATCATGGGTAGGGACACTATTGCTGATATAATAACCTCTATATGACTTAGTGTTATCTATTCAACTGATTTTCACTTATTTCTATTTATCCGACCTTGTTGGAACTTATCTTAATTTTTTTTTTTCTAAAATAAGTCAAAATAAGTTGAACTGAAAACTACCTTATCCGGTGTTATTACCCATCAAATCAACCACTACCTTTGTTATATTTCATCGAAAATTTTCAATCCGCTTCTTGACTAAAGGATTAGGCTGTTTATCTAAAATATTAGGATAGGAACTACATAAACTCAACCTAGAGACGAGGATAGTTGAACCTGTATAATCTACCACTAAGGTCTAAGCATAAGACACCACTAAAGAGCTAAAAAGGAAATAATTTCCTACTTCATAGGACTAACTTCTAAAACATAGAAAAACTTCAACCTATATGTTACTATTTAACAACTGTCTAAATATTCATGAAATTAATGTTTTTTTATATATAATTGAAGCTTAAAAACTGATAAAAAGACATGGCAAAGTTACAAGTTACAACCACTAAAAACTCAAAACACAAACAAAATTCTACTTGATTACTATAATTAACCAAATACAGGAGAAAAAAAAGGCAATAATTGAGAGAAATTTAGTAAAAACAGGATTTAGTTTTAATAATCTCAATGTAATTGCTGAATCAAACAACATTTGGGATCACTTTGCCATTAATCAATCAATCTTAATAAGCAAAAACCAATAGCTCAAAATAAAGATGAATTCTTTTTTTTCTCTCTTTGCCTATATCCAAATTAGCCTAGTTACATATAAACACAGCATAGAATCACAAGCACATAAAACTGGGTTACTCAAATTGCAACGACATCACAAATTTAAAGCCAAATTAGTAAAAAAAAAAACCAAGTGAAAAATTTACTGTAGAAATAAAGAACAGAAACTAAGCTTAGATAAACAGATGGTCAAATGCAGCTAATTTTTGGTGAGAGGTAAAGAGAGTAAAGAGAGGAGAGAGAGAGAGAGAAATAACCTGAGATGGAGGATGGAGGGGGTTAGCACCTTAGCAGTCAGCAGAATAAAGAAGAGTACAAGCACTACAGTGGAGACTGGAGAGTGAAGACTAGACTCTGAGTAAAAGTATCTCAATTTAGTGGGGAAGACTGATGAAGCTTAAAAATACAATAGAAAAGAGTAGAAAGTGACCATGCAAGAGGCCTCATGTAAAGAATGACACTTGTGATTAGTTTAGAGTAAGAGGTAACTAAGTTTTGGCATTTGTCTTAATTGAGGAGTAATTTTTTTTTTACTGTTTTGGGTAATGTGTCTTTTGTTTGTTTGATCTGATTTGCATGATGGTTTATATTATTTTGGATTAGAATGACACATTCAAGATAAATTCTGTCATGAGAAGGGGTTATTAAGTATGATTTATTAACATACAAAAATCACATTCATGACAAAAGAGTGGTGTGGTGACCAACTCTAATTCTGGTTATATAGGATGAGTAGTAATTATGGTTTTGTCATATATGTGATTTATGGGCACTGGCGTTCCTTCGTAGATTTGCGGATTTCACCCCTACACACGAAATTCCACTCTCCTCTGTCTCACCCAAGTGAATTGGTTTCGAGAGCATTCCGCCAGTTTTTGGCGGGTCGAACCCGCCCAACTTAACTAAGAAGAACCGAACCTGACAGACACATCTTTTTTACCTTTTTGGGGAGGGTACTCTGAGTAGTGGGTACCTTGTAGGACCTCGACTCGCCTACTCGGGCGGGGTTTCCATTCCCTTACTTCTGTTCTTGCTTACCTGCCTCACTCATACTAGCCATTCCCAGTCTCGTCACCAGCAGAAAGCACAATAGCAATTAAGTAAACACGAACCAATTTCGCCAAAACAAAGCCTTAAACTTCGTCCTATCTAGTCTAGGATAACTAGTTTCTCTCATTTGCTATCGTTATAATGTCAAATTTCGAATTTCATTTCCTCTTCCGCTTAGGTAAGGGGTAACTATGCCCTTTATTTGGTCTCGAAAGAACCGAACCAACTCGTCTGCCCATTCCATCCGCCCCGGAACTAAGAAAGAATCAAAAAGAAGAAAAAGTAGTCGGCTGCTACTAAAAAAAGATCCATTCCACTTCTAATCCAATCAATAATACTTCTACTAAAAATGAGTTAAGCCTCTAATCATGTGGACGTTACTATAACTACCTCCCAATAGGAGGGGAAGTAGCTCGATGTTATCATAGTTATTCCACTTAATATCGAACAAAAGTAGTTACTAACTATTACATCTTATTCTAGAAGTTGTAATTCACATTGCCCATCTGGTTAGTTAAACATAACCGGTGATATACAAAATTATTTATATAACATAATTTAGGTGACAAGCTTCAATTTCTTCTTAATATCACTACTCCAACTTTAAGCTTAAGCATAGCAAGGATGATCCTCCCACTTTCTCTACTTAATCCTGCAAATGTGGGGACTCTGCCCCCACCACAAATAAACAATCCAAGAGATAATCAATCAGTGAGGCTGGTACACAAGCTTCACTAGTCATAATGAGTAAGAAAAAGATGACTTTTCGTAAAACTAATTGTTACATAAGAACCTGTTTCGAAAACACTACATTGGACTTGTTTCCAAGTCCCAAAACACATTTGGCTTGCGCCCATATTTATATATTTGAGAGAAATTAACATAGTCAATACGGTTAGCTTAACATTTACATATTCTCGACTAGGAAAAGAGAACCTGACTAGAGAGAGGTGATTACCAAGTCCTAGACTGATGGGGGACGTCTCCCCTCCTTATCATAAGATTCATAACTGCTTGCAAGACTTTTAGGACATGTCCCAATACGTATACATATTACTTATCATATTCCTTATCACATTCACATAATTGTTCATCACTGCTAATGCAGCTTCTTTCCCTAATCGCTTAACAATGAAAATCATATCGTAAAATCAGTATCCAAAGTATACGAAAAAAGAGTCATTAAGAAATGTATGGAGACATCATCTACTTATGGAAAAAGAATCTTAATATACAATGTTGTCATGTGAAGTTCCCACTAGAAGAGCTTTTAAAAACTTCCAACGAAACTCCAAAAATTTATCTTCCTTAAAATTTAGAAAACTGACTAGTTGTTAGGAAAACAAGAGTAATTCTTTTCTTTTAATAAAATTAAGTATGTGTTTATAAGCTACTGTTTTTTTAAAGTACTTACCAAGTATTTTAAGTTTAGTATTATTTTTAAGAATTCTACGATGTTTAGAGTAAATGGTGTAATTTATGAGAAAACCGTTATTCTACTTTCTCGCAAACTAAGAACTCGTGACCCATATATTATCATTATCTTTATGACGTTCTTCCTAATGAAATACATGAAGATAAAAGACATCAATATTTATACTTTTCCTCCCTTTTTCTATTATTGCTTTTATTATACAGGTTTAGATGTTTAAATAGAGTTTCTTTAACAAGGAGTCTAGTTTTATTAGTGTAGGACTTAAATTATGATGATACCCAAGTTTTATCTTTCATGTTTATATCATCTTGATATTGCATAAGTCATGTTAATGATGGCAAGGATTTAGTCTAAAATAGTCTATCCTTCTCTTCAAAAACGATTTATCGATTTTTATGAAAATTGACCGGTTTTAGTACTTTCAACTCAAAACCTATTATATAGCCTTTTAACCCTATGACTCATTAATTAAAAACAAATTTACTACTGCCTTGGTGTAGTTTATAAGATCCTAACATCAAAATAACTATTTTATTCAAGAGTTATAAAGTTCATAATCCAAAGATCATGTTTTTAGAGCAAAATAAGCTAAATCCAATTGGAAACTTCACATGCATCTAATTAAAACATCAAAATCACTTCCTTCCAGATTTATAAACAACATAGCTCAACATGCAACTCATAATTTTCGGATCAATCACAACATGCAATAAGATTATCAAAGTTTTAACTCAAAGGGAGTATCCTAGAGTAATGCTTGTGTACCTTGCCTTCTTTGAGAATTCCTCACATTTTATCTTCCTTAAACTCTTGTTCACCTCCTGATTTATCCACTACCTATATTCATAATCATATCCCAATATCAATCCTTTGATAATTTCTTCAAGAATTAACCCAAAAATCCAATTACAACCTACAAAATGCTTACCTCAATGATCTCCTTCTTTCCTTGGTTTAGACTAGCTTCCCTTAACCTTTGACTTGTATAAATTGCTCCCCAATATCTATCATAAGTTGATGTATCTAAGTATTAGTTTGCATGTAAAATTTATGGAGTTTTGGTGCATGATTTATAGAGAGGAAGAGAGACGTTGGTGCTGTCCCAAGAAGAACAGGACAGACGAGTAGAGGGAGAGAGAAAATAAACTTCTGGGTTTTTCTGATCCTTGTTCCAAATGCCACCAGATTTTAACCTTAGCTCCTCACATGTATTTAAGACACTAGGGTGGTGTTTATTTCAAAGTTGGACTGAGTTTTCTAGGCCTATTCCCCACAAAGGTGTACACAGAAATTCTGATCAGTCCATCCTTTATCATTTTATCTTTATTTACATCCTTCAGTCCCAATACCTAGCTTTAAGATTTTGTAAATATTCCTAACAAGTTGATGTACATATTCCAAGTCTTAATTTTCCATTTATATGCATTCTTATATTTATTTTAAGCATTTTCTTGCCTTCATAACTTAACTCCTATACGAGAGTTACTTTAATAGTATATATTTGGAGATTAATAGTTCCACATTCCTAAATATAATTGTTTAACTTTATGTACTCATTATATCCCTAATGACCTTCATTATTTCTTAATATAACACTATTTAAATAAGGGCCCCTCCTTAAGAAGTTTCGTCCCGAAACTAATATCTTACCTTAGAACAAGTGTGGGTACCGTTCCTTCATATCTAGCTCTTTTTCCCAAGTAATCTCTTCAGTACCATTTCTTGACCAGAGTACCTTTACCAACGGTATTGTTTGATTCCTTAATACTTTATCTCGTTTGTCCAGAATCCGGATAGGCTTTTCTTCGTAACTTAATGCTTCATCAATCTGAAGAGGTTCATAAGTCAGTATATGGGAAGGGTCATGCACATATTTCCACAGCTGGGACACATGGAAAACGTTATGAACTTTAGAGAGTTCAACTGGCAAAGCAAGTTCATATGCCACCTCCCCAACTCTTCTGAGAATCTCGTAAGGTTCTCTAAATTTAGGACTTAGTTTTCCTCGCATTCCGAATCTCTTCACCCCCTTTGTTGGGGATATTTTTAGGAATACCTTATCCCCTTCCTTAAATTTCAACTTCCTCCTTCTCAAATCAGCATATTTCTTTTGCCGATCCTGTGCTGCTCTCCTTTTCTCACGAATTATTTTACGGGATCCATCGTTTCTTGAACCAATTCAGGCCGAACTGGAACTCCAGAACTGATATCATCCCAACAGATGGGCATACGACATTTTCTTCCATGCAGAGCTTCATACGGAGCCATCCTAATACTTGCTTGATGACTGTTATTATAGGAGAATTCTATTAACACCAATCATTCTTCCTATGACTCCTAGAATTCTAATACACAACCTCGTAACATATCCTCAAGAATCTGAATAACCCGTTCAGTTTGCCCGTATGTAGCAGGAGGAAAAGCAGTACTTAACTTAAGTGTGGTTCCGAAGGCTTCTTGTAACTTTTCCCGAAGTGCGATAAGAACCGAGGATCTCTATCCGGACCTGATAATTGAGGGTGCCCAGTGGAGTCGATGATATTCGGACATATGTGTCTGCTAACTGCTTTTACTCCACGATATCCCAATAGCGATGAGCAGGTGTTGTCTTTGTCAATCTATCTACAATCACCCAAATGGAATCATACCCCTTCCGCGTCTTTGGCCACCTGCTATGAAAGTGGGATTCGGTATCTATGGATTTCAGTAACTTGGATTGCCAAAGACGCGAAGGGGTATGATTCCATTTGGGTGATTGTAGATAGATTGACAAAGACAAACACGGTTCATTGCTATTGGGATATCGTGGAGTAAAAAGCGGTTAGTAGACACATATGTCCGAATATCATCGACTCCACGGGGCACCCTCAACTATTGTGTCCAATAGAGATCCTCGGTTCTTATCGCACTTCTGGGAAAAGTTACAAGAAGCCTTCGGAACCACACTTAAGTTAAGTACTGCTTTTCATCCTGCTACAGACGGGCAAACTGAACGGGTTATTCAGATTCTTGAGGATATGTTACGAGCTTGTGTATTAGAATTCCAGGGGTCATGGGAAGAACGATTGGCGTTAATAGAATTATCCTATAATAACAGTCATCAAGCAAGTATTGGGATGGCTCCGTATGAAGCTATGTATGGAAGAAAATGTCGTATGCCCATCTGTTGGGATGATATCAGTTCTGGAGTTCCAGTTGGGCCTAAATTGGTTCAAGAAACGATGGATCACGTAAAAATAATTCGTGTGAAAATGAGAGCAGCACAGGATCGGCAAAAGAAATATGCTGATTTGAGAAGGAGGAAGTTGGAATTTAAGGAAGGGGATAAGGTATTCCTAAAAATATCCCCAACAAAGGGGGTGAAGAGATTCGGAATGCGAGGAAAACTAAGTCCTAAATTTATAGGACCTTACGGGATTCTCAGAAGAGTTGGGGAGGTGGCATATGAACTTGCTTTACCAGTTGAACTCTCTAAAGTTCATAACGTTTTCCATGTGTCCAATTACGGTAATATGTGCATGACCCTTCCCATATATTGAATTATGAACCTCTTCAGATTGATGAAGCATAAAGTTACGAAGAAAAGCCCATCCGAATTCTGAACAAACGAGATAAAGTATTAAGGAATCAAACTATACCGTTGGTAAAGGTACTCTGGTCAAGCAATGGTACTGAAGAGATTACTTGGGAAAAAGAGCTAGATATGAAGGAACGGTACCCACACTTGTTCTAAGGTAAGATTTTAGTTTCGGGACGAAACTTTTTAAGGAGGGGAGAGTGAAATAGCCCTTATTTAAATAGTGTTATATTAAGAAATAATGAAGGTCATTAGGGATATAATGAGTACATAAAGTTAAACAATTATATTTAGGAATGTGGAACTATTAGTCTCCAAATATATACTATTAAAGTAACTCTCTTATAGGAGTTAAGTTATGAAGGCAAGAAAGTGCTTAAAATAAATATAAGAATGTATATAAATGGAAAAGTAAGACTTAGAATATGTATATCAACTTATTAGGAATATTTACAAAATCTTAAAGCTAGGTATTAGGACTTAAGGAGGTAAATAAAGATAAAATGATAAAGGATGGACTGATCAAAATTTCTATGTACACCTTTGTAGGGAATAGGGGAATTGGCCTAGGAAACTCAGTCCAACTTTGAAATAAACACACCCTAGTGTCTTAAATACATGTGAGGAGCTAAGGTTAAAATTTGATGGCATTTGGAGCAAGGATCAGAAAAATCCAGAAGTTTCTTTTCTCTCTCCCTCTAGTCGTCTGTCCTGTTCTTCTTGGGACAGCACCGACGTCTCTCTTCGTCTCTATAAATCTTGCACCAAAACTCCATAAATTTTACATGCAAACTAATACTTAGATACATCAGCTTATGATAGATATTGGGGAGCAATTTATACAAGTCAAAGGTTAAGGGAAGCTAGTCTAAACCAGGGAAAGAAGAAGATCATTGAGGTAAGCATTTTGTAAGTTGTAATTGGATTTTTGGGTTAATTCTTGAAGAAATTATCAAAGGATTGATATTGGGATATGATTATGAATATAGGTAGTGGATAAATCAGGAGGTGAACAAGAGTTTAAGGAAGATAAGTGTGAGGAATTCTCAAAGAAGGCAAGGTACACAAGCATTACTCTAGGATACTCCCTTTGAGTTAAAACTTTGATAATCTTATTGCATGGTTGTGATTGATCCGAAAATTATGAGTTGTATGTTGAGCTATGTTGTTTATAAATCTGGAAGGAAGTGATTTTGATGTTTTAATTAGATGCATGTGAAGTTTCCACTTGGATTTAGCTTATTTTGCTCTAAAAACATGATCTTTGGATTATGAACTTTATAACTCTTGAATAAAATAGATATTTTGATGTTAGGATCTTATAAACTACACCAAGGCAGTAGTTAATTTGTTTTTAATTAATGAGTCATAGGGTTAAAAGGCTATATAATAGGTTTTGAGTTGAAAGTACTAAAACCGGTCAATTTTCATAAAAACCGATAAATCGTTTTTGAAGAGAAGGATAGACTATTTTAGACTAAATCCATGCCATCATTAACATGACTTATGCAGTATCTAGATGATTTTTTTTTAAGGTAAGATGAAGGGGACTCACTTGAGGGGGGATAAGGGAAAATTCTCAAATGAGCCCCATGAGGTTTGATCCCTAGACCTCAGGGATATGAGGTGGGAAGCGATGCCACTACTCCACCACCTCAACCTCTGCAGTATCTAGATGATATAAACATGAAAGATAAAACTTGGCTATCATCATAATTTAAGTCCTACACTAATAAAACTAGACTCCTTGTCAAAGAAACTCTATTATTTAAACATCTAAACCTGTTTAATAAAAGCAATAATAGAAAAAGGGAGGAAAAATGTAAATATTGCTGTCTTTTATCTTCAAATATTTCATTAGGAAGAACGTCATAAAGATAATGATAATATATGGGTCACGAGTTCTTAGTTTGCGAGAAAGTAGAATAACGGTTTTCTCATAAATTACACCATTTACTCTAAACATCGTAGAATTCTTAAAAATAATACTAAACTTAATATACTTGGTATGTACTTTAAAAATACAGTAGCTTATAAACACATACTTAATTTTATTTAAAGAAAAGAATTACTCTTGTTTTCCTAACAACTAGTCAGTTTTCTAAATTTTAAGGAAGATAAATTCTTGGAGTTTCGTTGAAAGTTTTTAAAAGCTCTTCTAGTGGGAACTTTACATGACAACATTGTATATTAAGATTCTTTTTCCATAAGTAGATGATGTCTCCATACATTTCTTAAGGACTCTTTTTTCGTGTACTTTGGATACTGATTCTACGGTATGATTTTCATTGTTAAGCGATTAGGGAAAGAAGCTGCATTAGTAGTGATGAACAATTATATGAATGTGATAAGGAATATGATAAGTAATATGTATACGTATTGGGACATGTCCTAAAAGTTTTGCAAGCAATTATGATAAGGAGGGGAGACGTCCCCCATCAGTCTAGAGACTTGGTAATCACCTCTCTCTAGTCAGGTTCTCTTTCCCTAGTCGAGAATATGTAAATGTTAAGCTAACCCTATTGACTATTAATTGCTCTCAAATACTCCCTCCGTTTCTTTTAGATGTAACATATTGACTTTGGGCACTATTCATCCAATACACTTTGACCATTAATTGTTATTTATGCATAAGAAAAAATATAGTCATGTGGGATCTTGTTTGATTCGTCACGGTATACACTTTCCAAATATATATTTTTTATAATTTTTACTTTTATACAATTAGAGATATTATCGGTCAAAGTTGTGCCTCGACAAATGTGAAAAGTCCAATGTTACATCTAAAAAAAAACGGAGGGAGTATATAAATATGGGCGCAAGCCAAATGTGTTTTGGGACTTGGGAACAAGTCCAATGTAGTGTTTTCGAAACAGGTTCTTTTGTAACAATTAGTTTTACGAAAAGTCATCTTTTTCTTACTCATTATGACTAGTGAAGCTTGTGTACCAGCCTCGCTGATTGATTATCTCTTGGATTGTTTGTTTGTGGTGGGGGCAGAGTCCCCACATTTGCAGGATTAAGTAGAGAAAGTGGGAGGATCATCCTTGCTATGCTTAAGCTTAAAGTTGGAGTAGTGATATTAAGAAGAAATTGAAGCTTGTCACCTAAATTATGTTATATAAATAATTTTGTATATCACCGGTTATGTTTAACTAACTAGATGGGCAATGTGAATTACAACTTCTAGAATAAGATGTAATAGTTAGTAACTACTTTTGTTCGATATCAAGTGGAATAACTATGATAACATCGAGCTACTTCCCCTCCTATTGGGAGGTAGTTATAGTAACGTCCACACGGTTAGAGGCTTAATTCATATTTATTAGAAGTATTATTGATTGGATTAGAAGTGAGTTAAGCACCTATTATATTCAAGAGTTATAAAGTTCATAATCCAAAGATCATGTTTTTAGAGCAAAATAAGCTAAATCCAAGTAGAAACTTCACATGCATCTAATTAAAACATCAAAATCACTTCCTTCCAGGTTTATAAACAACATAACTCAATATGCAACTCATAATTTTCGGATCAATCACAACATGCAATAAGATTATCAGAGTTTTAACTCAAAGGGAGTATCCTAGAGTAATGCTTGTGTACCTTGCCTTATTTGAGAATTCCTCACACTTTATCTTCCTTAAACTCTTGTTCACTTCCTGATTTATCCACTACCTATATTCATAATCAAATCCCAATATCAATCCCTTGATAATTTCTTCAAGAATTAACCCAAAAATCCAATTACAACCTACAAAATGCTTACCTCAATGATCTTCTTCTTTCCTTGGTTTAGACTAGCTTCCCTTGACCTTTGACTTGTATAAATTGCTCCCCAATATCTATCATAAGCTGATGTATCTAAGTATTAGTTTACATGTAAATTTATGGAGTTTTGGTGCAAGATTTATAGAGAGGAAGAGAGACGTTGGTGTTGTCCCAAGAAGAACAGGACAGGCGAGTAGAGGGATAGAGAAAAGAAACTTCTGGATTTTTCTGATCCTTGCTCCAAATGCCACCAAATTTTAACCTTAGCTCCTCACATGTATTTAAGACACTTGGGTGGTATTTATTTCAAAGTTGGACTGAGTTTCCTAGGCCAATTCCCCTATTCCCCACAAAGGTGTACACAGAAATTATGATCAGTCCATCCTTAATCATTATATCTTTATTTACCTCCTTAAGTCCTAATACCTAGCTTTAAGATTTTGTAAATATTCCTAACAAGTTGATATACATATGCCAAGTCTTACTTTTCCATTTATATAAATTCTTATATTTATTTTAAGCACTTTCTTCCCTTCATAACTTAACTCCTATAAGAGAGTTACTTTAATAGTATATATTTGGAGACTAATAGTTCCACATTCCTAAATAATAATTGTTTAACTTTATGCAAGTAGGGGTGTTCATTTCGGATATCCGATCCGATCCCAAATTTCGGATCGGGAAAAATCCGATTCGAAAAATTTCGGATCGGATCATCGGATATCCGAAAACTAACAAAAAATGAATTTTTCAAAGGAAAAGTTCATAAAATATGTTTTGGATCGGATCATCGGATATTTCGGATATCCGCCCTTGAAAACGAATGTTTCGGATCGGATATCCGAAAAAATCGAAAAATTTCCATGTTTTGGATATTCACCGAAAATAAAAAATTCCGATCCGTATCCGATCCTAAATATCCGAAAACTAAAAAAGCGGATCGGATATCCAAAAAATCGATCGGATCGGATCGACCGGATCGGATATTTATTAACACCCCTAATGGGCAGGGGTGAATCAACGAATTTAAAGTTGCGGGGTTGGATGGTCGTTTTAAATAAAATAAATGGAGGAAATGAAAAATAAAAAAGAGGGTTGGTAGAATTTTTGTTGTCAAGAGGACTCAACCTCCTAAGTCCTAACCACTCAAGCTTTTCACCAATTAACCATCAAGTCAACAGACTTGAAAGTCTCATTTAATATATAAACAAAATATCTGCAGGGCATAAACAAAATATCTGCAGGGCATAAACAAAATATCTGCAGGGCCTAACTAAAAAAATATGGGACCTGGGGCTGAGCTGCAGGGGCCAGCTCTACCAGCCCCCATGTGGTTTCTCCCATGCCTATGGGTCTCGTCTCGCACAAAATTAACTTGTTTCACTTATTTTGGTTTATGCCTACAACATTTTGCAATCAACACAAATATTAAAAAGAGGATAGAGACTGAGTTGAAAGGTAGAAGACTCATGTAATAAAGAGAGAGGGATTAATGATATTTGTTAAAAAGAGAAATGTTGCATGTATATATTAAGCTTTTGGAACACGCGTCCAATAATGAAATGTCGAGGCACAAGGACTGCTAAGGAATCCATTTTCTTGGTAGACAAAAGTTTTCTTTATTTGAGAGTACTCTTATTTGACACTCCTAACAATGAGTCTTCCTTGTAAAAGAGAGAGCATTGCGAGAAAAAATTTCTCATTGTTGTGGCCTGTGGGTAACATAAGGCCCAAATATAAAGCGCTTATAAACCTAACTTTTAAATTTTCAATAATTACATGAAAACTGATCCTACAACAACCACCATATGGCCATAAGGATAGTAGACATAACAAAAATTAACTCGTCTTTAGAACTTTTCACGAGTTTAGTGATTCTATACAAGGGCCTTTTAAAACTTTCATTAATTAAGAACTAAGGAGTAAAACACTTTCTTCTTTTTTCATGTATCTTTTCACTCCTTATATGTAAATAAAGTATTCTATTGCCACACTCAGAGTCATTTTATGACTTAGGAATATACTCGTATAAGTCCTCTTCAAAAAAAAGGTTGTATAAGTAAACACCAATTCTATTCCACATCTTCAAAGAATCATAAATTCCTCAAAAAAAAAAAAATGGTGAAAATAAAATTCTGAATCTATCGGTAAAATACTTAATTAACATCAATCCAAATTGAACAATTAGTCATATGGTAAAATATACGCCATATTTCACAATTGCCTAAAAAAATACTGCAAGTTCATAATGACAATAAATTCTACTCCTTCCATCTTTAAAAAAGGCTCCATTTTGACTTATGCATTTGCTAATGCACAACGTTGATCATTAATATCTCTAATAATTCATTAGTAAAAATTATTTTTTAAAAATATATTATAAAAATATACGTCGAGGCAAATTCAACAGCATCTTGTGTACTAATATTGGTTTTTAT
This sequence comes from Beta corolliflora, assembly GCA_947648045.1. NCBI lineage: Eukaryota > Viridiplantae > Streptophyta > Magnoliopsida > Caryophyllales > Amaranthaceae > Beta > Beta corolliflora. Next base: position 39,374 of record CANSZD010001355.1, read on the forward strand.
ACATCTATAGAAAATATATGGTAGTATAGTACTAGAGTATGTATATAATGTAAAAGTCAAAATAGAGCATCTATTTAAAAACAAAAGAAAGTAATCCCTCCGTTCCATAATATACTGCTCACTTCTCATTTTTCACGAGAATTAAGGAAAATGGAAGGAGTTTTAGGATTTCCCAAAAACATATATTTAAGTAAATATTTTTTGGGTACTTTTGTCTTGGAACTAGTTTTTTTTCCTTTAAAATAAAATGAAGAAGCAATAAATGTTCCTTGGAATGGTGTAAAAGAATAAATAGGGGCACATATTTTGAAAGAAAGGTAGGGGTGTGTTGGAAAGTTTATGTAGAAATGAAGGATAATTTAGTCCAAATAAATTGATAAAAAAATAAAATAGGCACAATATTTTGGGACACCCAAAAAGAAATGCAACACTATATTATGAGACGGAGGGAGTATTATCTTTAACCAATTAACTTGGTCACCCAATTCTATAAAAGAGAAAATAATATTATATCCCTCATCCCAGGTAAATATTTGTTTCTATTTGATTGAGTATATTCAGTTATTAAACACCCTTAATAATCTCACCTAAATCTTTTGACCCTGTTTCAGGGTAAAAAATGTTGTCCTTCAAATAAAGGGCAGAGATTTTACCATCTCATTTTCAAACTCCTTAACTCTTTCAACATTCAAGTGTTCTTCTCTCTAAACTTCAATATCTCTCATTTTCTCTCTCCTCCTCACTCTCCACTTCCTACTCCCATGGCTTCTCTTCCCATCAGGTAGGTACTCCCAACTTCAACTTTTCTTATTTTCATTTCAATATTTTCATATACATTTTTGTTCTTCGTTTTTCTCTTATGAATTACTTTAATGTTAATTTATTCGCATGTGTAAGCTCACAAATCAATGTAATTTTTCTCTCGTTTATCGAAGCTTTGTTTAATTTTATTTTGATCGTGGTTTTGTACTTTTTACTTGAATTTAAAGTGTTTTGTTCGTGGTTTGATTTTGTAGATTGCATTTATTAGAAGCTTTAGCAGATAATGAATGAATAGATTACAGTGAAATTGAATCTTTTTTTTTTTTTTTTTTGAAATGTTAGGGTTATTAATGTGTTTAGATGCTCATTTTTTAATGTTATCTTTTTGTGATGATTATTTAAATGAAACTGGCTATTTGTGAGATTCAAATGATAATCATTGAATTTTCGCAATATGTTGAATTTTGGAGTCCTACTGTGTGAACCTTTGGTGGAGTGAATTAGGCGAGCTTATTTTCGTGTGGTTTCAATGCTTGCTTTTCGGAATTCGTATGGTGTGGATTTTTGGTGGAGGATTGAGCTTGGTTAATTACAGAAAGATGATCTAAGTAAATTTAACGTTTGAATTTAGTAACCATAAATTGTTGATATATGAATTACTTAATGGATGCATCATATTGACTAGGCATACTTACCGATACACATCCTTGACCATCAATATCTTTTATTATATGTTATTAAAAATTATATAAAGAATAATATTTGAATATATACATTGAAATTAACCTAACAACAATTAAGGTAGTGACATTTATCTTTACAAAATAGTAATATAGTCAATTAGTGTGAAAAGTCTATATGATGCATCTATTAAGAATCGGAGGAAGTATATGATTGAAGGAGCAGTGATTTATGCACTTTTGTACTTCATCCTGTGTTTTATTTGATAAGCATTAAGTTCCTAACAATCCCGTAAAAGTACATGAAAGAAGCTTTAAGTATTTTGTGTCTTTAGTTGTAGAAGACATGTCCTTATATTGAAGAGGATGTTCATGAAATCTTCAAAGAAATGTCTAGATGTTGGTTGTAGTGCGGTTTACTTGGAACAAAAGCAGTCATTCTCATTGCATGCAAAATGTTGCGGTAAATAGTCATTTGACTTACTGTTGGAATGTTAATGAAAGTCATGCCATTTCATCTAATTATCGTCATGGAAATGTTGAACCTTTTTAATGTAAACCATATTCAAAATTCAATCTTAACCCTGACTTTGATGATGGCGTATGAGTCAAATTGATTGATCGAGTTCAGTATTTGCTTGAAGAACCAAGTCCAGCAACCATGGAATCATGATACCATCTGAGGCTTCTATTGACTATTGCTATATGAAGTTATTGTCCTCCAGTAACAATTATGATTGTAAAGATTAATTCTTGTTTAGTTAGAAACCTATGATAAATGGACATTACTATATTGTAGCTCGCAATCATTCATTACTCGTGAACAATCTTCATAGCTAGCGATCGATTTAGTTTAATTTTAAGCGTTTCCTGTCTTGGTAATGTCGATTTAGCTAGAGATTGATTTAGTTTGAGCTATTTGGTTGTCTTGGTATTTGTACTCTGAAGACAAAATTAGACGTTAAAATGTTAAGGAGCGTGTTCAATATATGCTTGATATCATTTATATGCTTCAAACCCCCTATTTTCTTTTCTTTCTTTTTGGTAATTTACCTGTTTCTTTGGTTTGTTGATATAGGCCTTCTCAGCAGCAAGCGTTGAATGTAACTCCTCTCAACAGCATGCCCTACATTGATCCTATCTCATCACGTGGTAATGATATTGCATTTCGACCTCAAAATGACACGGAGCCTGTGGAAGTTGCTAAGCCAGCTTTGATATATTTGCCCTCTCAACCTACTGAGGAGGAGTGGGGTAATATCTTATCGGTCACTAGGAGTGGAATTGGTTTGAGTGGCAGTGCAGCTGTGGGAACAATTGGGCCAGTTTTGGGAAAGATGGATATTAGTGAAAGTAAAGATACTTACCTCTTTCGAGTGTCTCTTCCAGGTGTTGCAAGAGGTGAACTATGCTGCCTTTTTATCTAAGATTGCAAGATTTTACTACTTTGTTTTTGTCATTCTTGATATTCCTTGTAGCTCTCAGCAGAAAATTTGAATTTCAGTCATGTTTGTCAGATTCAAATACTTATCTCTATTCTGGCTCTTTGCTGCTACTGGAATAATGTGTTTAGTTGTGATTTAGGCTACGGATTGTTAGTATTTTATTCATGCTTATCTTTGCCTTTAGTAGACGATTAGTCATCTAGTAGCTTAGTTTCTGTATGCCTGTACTAGCTAACCTTTCATTCATGGTTTTTGTTAGAACCTCTCAAGCTTCCTTGTGATTATGTTTTGGGAAGTTTTTCATTTTTGGTACCTGGGCTGAGTACCTGAGATGCAGAAGTAATTTATCTTTAGGTACCTCAACCCATATGCAGGCGTTACCTCTCAAACATTGATGCCCAATTGACACAGGTGGATTCCTAATATTATGAAGGAAATAAATAGCCTTGCTAAAATGGCTCAAATTTATTAAAAGTTTATTTAATTCTCACAATAGGATTGCTAACAATTAGTCTTTAAATATGGACTCTGGCCAATCAATAGAGCGAAAGAATACGACATAATGAGCGTTATGAAAAATATTGTCCACTTCATTGATTTGATAGTGGTGTTAACTCTGTGTGGTTACTGGTTAGAGTCTTACAGATATCCAAAAGGAAACTAGTTCATGAACCTTGTGTACCCAAAATGGAATATCCAAATTATAGCTGATGCAATGTTGCTTGACCTTAGGTATTCAAAATGGATTTTTCATATTACTTTTACTAAAATTTTCATCACATGGTGTTGCCTTATTGAAAATTGATTTATGTGATATTATTATCTTTTCCCATTGTTGAGATGAGTGGTGACAAATCGATCGGGTTGCGTTTAGGTATTTGTCTGTCTTAGTGGTTGTTTTGTTGATGAAGAAAAAGTATGAAGTTGTACTCCATGGTAAATATTATACTTATATCGGGAGTTAAATAGCTACCAAATATATAAGAATTGCGCTTATTAGAAAGTTCTACCTTCCACAAACTCAGAAGGTTGGTCACCCAACTCCTCTAGCAAGTGCAATTTTGGCACTTCTGCTTGTAAGAAGAAGATTGCTAAGTGCAGAGTGTATGGGAGTTTGATCTGTGAAGCATTGTACTGCATTTGGAAGCATAGGAATAATAGCAAGATCTTCAGAGGCCAGCTTATTTAGAGTTGCTTGTAAGGCAGATGAAAACATGAACAAGTCTTTTTTTTTTTAAGCCTTTCCCTAAGAAAATGAAGAGTTCTTAGTCAAACCCTTCCTAGAAGGTGGGGACTTCAGAATATTGATGCAAATTTAGGGTCTGGTCCTGTGATGTATTTTGTTGTTGGTGTGTGCTGTTCACTGTACATATCTGTTTCTTTTTTTGGTAATATAATTCTATTTCTTGCCAATAATAAATAGATGAATTTGACACTTCTTAGGAGATGCAACTTTTTTTAGAAATGCAATCTCCAATGAAGTTTAACTTTGTGCACCAACCAAATGCAAACTTAATCTATGTTATACATTTCAGTAGTGGATCTATGAAATTGATCTATAAAAAATCACTTTTCATGATATTACTTTTTCACTCAAAGTATAGCACCTTATTTTGGCTTCTAAAGAACAATATGTAAGTAATGTAACCCTCTTCTATGATGACTACTTGGGTGTACAATCATTCCATGATTTTGCAAACTCAAGCTGATTTACGTGTCCTATGTTTGCTGTTGGACTTTAATGCATAACCTCCTCTCTTGATTCAGGTCTCGTTTTTCCTTTGGTTACAATGTTTTATTGTCTTGATATATTGATTTGTCTTCGATATAAAAGTCTTTAATTAACTGCAACTTGGCAAAAACAGTATCGCACAGCTCGAACATATGAAGATGTTATTAGAACAATATTATCTTCTTGAGCATGTGGAGCCAGACTGACTTATTTCTTTGCCAATTTTTCACTCAAATGGTCAGCTAAAGATCAATCTTTTTGTCTTTGTTATCTCTATTTTACTCCTTTTTTTTGTGCTCAACCAATTTTTTTTTCCAACATACTCCCTCTGTCCCTTAATAGATTGCCCATTTCTCTAATGCACGTTTGCCAATGCACGTTTTGTATTGTTAATATCTTTAATTATATATTAGTAAAAATTATAAAAGTTTGAATTTCAAAATGTACACCATGAGACAAACCCCAAAAAACCCCATGACTATGTTTTATCTTATATATTGGAAATTATTTTTGAGGACTTTCTTTACCTATGAATAGTGCCCAAATTAGAAATGGGCAATCTATTAAGGGACGGAGGGAGTATCAAGGTAGAACTTAGAAGGGTTAATGACAGGGCCATGAGATTCACATAGCTATGTTTTGTGAGGGGAAGAGCAGAAGATGGTAGAGCAAAAGTATACATCCGAAAAAAAAGGATAGAAAAAAAAAGAGCAATTAGTCAGGGTGTACAGTTTGATAATGTGGTTCTGTGACTTATAAATTAAGGGGATAGATTGACAATATGAAATTTATCCTCCACACTACCTTGGCTTTAAATTAGTTTGGACTTGGTCAGTATGATAACAAATCAATGTTGATTATGGTGACCTTCACTCACTTGACCTGGTTAATTGTTTTACTCATGCATTCTAAATCGTTGCTATCTTGTAATTGCAGATGACTTCACATGTGATGTGGCTCCGAATGGGCATATATTGATTAAGGGTGTTACTACAACTGGAGAGATGACTGTTTACAAGAATTCCTTGAAATTTGAGATGCAATCTCAGAATTTATGCCCCCCGGGTCACTTTTCCATCTCATTTCGGCTGCCAGGACCTGTCGATTCGCAAGATCTTGCTGGCCATTTTGGAATCGATGGTGTTTTTGAGGGCATAGTGAAAAAAAAGATACCCTCAACTTGATGTGTTTGTAAAGTTGTATGTACATTATTTAACTGTCAAACCATATCTAGAAGATTAAGATGCGCATGGCTTCCTGTTGATTTTTTTTTATAAATTGATAAACACAAAATAAATCAGCCTTCTGCACACAGTTTCTTCACTGCCAGACCAGAAGTTTGCATTGAAGTCTTATAAGCGCAACAAAAGAGCACATCCTGATCAATAGCATAAGGAAGGGACTTCGAATTGACGAAGGTTTCATCCCGTCAATTAGAATTAGCATGTGAGTCATAGCATAATTGCAAGCATCAATTCTGGATGTTAGCTGGTATTTCTGAAGCTGGGCTTTACCTGTTGTAATCTATGTACTCAAATGTCAGCATCTGTTTAAGTTAAATCTAGGAGTGTAAAATATACTTGTTTCATTGTTTCCGTAGTTAATTATTAATTTCAATTTTGCATTAATTGCGTGCTCTAAAGATAATGTGATTTTGTCTACTTAGCTTTGCAAACCCTGTACAATGCAGGTAAACCCCTACAATCAATTTCTCCATGGAGGGAGGAATAACTCTCGAAGCAGCTTCTTCTACCACTCAAGGTATCATCTTTTTTCCTGGAAAAGATCGCGGTTTTACATCAGGACTTTCTGCAAAAATATACCAGTTAATTGTTTTGCAGCCAGCATGTTTGCTTTGCTGGTGCTATACTTATGAATTAAGGAGCGTTCAGGCCTAAAGATGGTATTGCGTATTTGGGTCATGCTCGTGCTGAAGGCTTGGCTAGGCACGGCATGTTGCCCTTGCACCTAGAGGTCCGGCCGTGCATAGGCATAAAAATTGTGATTTTGCCTTAGCTTTTTTATTACAGAAGTTTGTGCCTCATGTCGTGCTTTCTCATTCAAAAAGGCCGGCCCAATGCCCTATAGTCCTTACATGGAGCTGTTCGCATAACTTAATTGAACACTACATGTCTACATTGGCCAATGCGAAATTATACAGTAGCTAAAAATTTGCTAATAAAGTTGGGATTACCAACAACAGAAGTATTCAATTTCAAACGCAAAGAATAATCAACATAACATTTCTTCTCAACATATCTCAATTACATTTTTCTGGATTTACACAAGCCAAAATTGCAAATCCAAATAACAAACAGTAACTAAATAAGGCAGTAAATTCCAGATATAGTTATATCCATCTTCTACCTCTTCTCTTCTTCTTTGTAATGAACAAAAAGTTTGAATAATTCGCCTTAAAATGATCAACCAATCTCACAAAATTCTCATTATTCTTCATTACCAAACCCATTAATGCAGCACCACAAGAAAAACCCAAAACCCAATCTTTAATCTCTCTCCTCCACCCTTTCACCAAACAGAAAACAGCAAATGCAGAAACACAAACCAATAAAACCCAGAAATGCAATTCCCTATCTTTTTCTTTCTCCAAAACAACCCATAAAGCCAAACTTGAAGAAATCAATAAAACCACCCAAAACCCTAAATTCTCTCTCCTACGACTTCTTCCTTGACCATCACCACCACCACTCCCAAAACCATTTCTGAACCCAATTTTGCCGCCATTGCCACCACCCACAACCAAGAATTCTCTCATTAGTGAATCGAACGGCTCAGGTAGAATCTTGAGACTTGAAGCAACGTATGCGATTGAATTGAGGATGAACTTGCGAGATCTTTGAGACCCAGATCGTTTTTTGCCCCATTTTGCAGAAATTTTGGTGTTTTTGAGGTGGGTTTTGGATGTGAATTTCTGGGTAAGTAAAATTAAAGGAGGTGAAAAGGGTTTAAGGGAGATTGAGGGGATGGGTTGAGCGATTTGTTGCATTTTTTCTGTTGGTTTTGTGCAGGAGACATTAATCTTCTTTGTTGAGGAATGAAGGGATTAAATGGAAAAAAGTAACCGTTTCAAATTGGTGAGTGAGGTGGCTCGGTGTACTGTAAATTCAAAAAGGAGGATTGAGGGACACTAGCTTTTGTTGTTTTAAAGAAAATTCCTGTTGCCATCTTTTAAAAAAAAGAAAAAGAAAAAGTATTTTAAGATTACTACCTCTTGTTAGATTTTTGGTGGATTTTTTTATTTCAAATATGATGAATGTATGAAGTTGATTTGTCAATTTAGTGACTTTGAGTCTTTGACTCCTTAAGACAAATAGACAAATAGTGTGGCCCAAGACTTTTATCACACCGACGTAAAATGTTAAAAATAGTTAAAAGTACGAGTGTACGACTTTTGTCGAATACGGCTTTCTACATAATTCGATAGTGTTACAATTTTTTTAAGAAAAAGGTTAGTAACCTCGACCAAGAGTTGTTGAATACTTGAATATCAATTGTTAAATTTTTAACTAATCGTATCAAGTCATTGACAAATTTCCTTACCAAGACACCTCTTTTTTTTTCGGCAACAATTATATACTAACGTTCACAAGTAATTTTTTACCAATATATTAAACAAAAATTAGGTAAGATGTCGGATTCATGTCATTAATCTCAATACATATTTTCAAGATATCACTTTCTAATGTTTTAGTGATAAGTTTTTCCAGATGTTATTAATAAAAGTTAAGTGACAGAATATGTGAAATTCAATTTTTTTTTTCAAATCTTAACTTTTTTTTTTTGGTGATCTTAACTTTCATTTTATAACTTAGATATAGTTGTTGTTGGATTGGTGAGATGCGTCGACTTACACCTACTCCTTCCATCCTCAATTCATTGTTATATACTACTTTTTTGGTCAGTTTTTAAATAATTGTCCTGTTACCGTAAATATAAAATTTAATCTCACCACACGCTCTCAACCCATGTGATGTGGGTCCTTCTGCAAATTATTTTCCTATTCACAGTCACACTCTCTCTTCATATGTGATGTGGGCCTCCACTAACTACATTTTCTTTACTTTTATTAATTTTTACTTTTACTCTATCTAAGCAAACAATTTACACTCCTCTACTATTTACTCTTAATATGCGTGCTCAAATCTAACAGGACAATTAATTGAGGACGGAGGGACTATAAAGAATTACATGTAAGTTTTAGTATGGACTTTAGACAAATATATTTGCTATAGTTAATAGTGGTTAGACAAAGTTCCACAAATAGTTGATTATAGTATGATGTGTTTTTACGCGTTTAACTACATTTTAGCTAGTAAAACATGAGTTAGGAAATGTGTGAGACCTACAATTATAAAAAAAGGTCTCCATTAGACTCACGAGACAATAGTTTCACTAGTTTAATTCACAAATAAACTTATAGGCCCTTCTCCATCTTGCATGTAGATCAACATTAGATGTTAATTCAAACTTCAAATTTTTTAGCAATGCAATCATGCACCCAACAGTTTTGGAGTGATGGTTTATCTTACAGTATATAGTTGGTGCAGTCATGCAGATATAGACACTTGTGGTTGATGACCAAAGGATTTTTCCAGATGATCGCTTAATAATCAGATTGCACTATTGTAATTGGATTCAGAAGATTACTCAAAGTTCTATTGATATCCATAATAAGAGTTAACCATTACATATCTTCAATGCAAAGCTAGCCCCCACTTGTAATAACTAATAAGAGGTTTTTTTCTACAACATATTAAGAGTTTGACTTGTGTTTTTCACTTATTGTGCCAATCAAGTAGTTAAGCCATTAAATTGTTTGTTTCCCATTGCTATCAGCAACCTGGCTATGAGCAATTTGACACCAAAACCTTGCTTAGTATTATGACTATTATCCATTCTTGATGTATACCACTCATTTCCGCCTTTCCTTATTAATTTTTTCGCTAAAGTCATCTTTTGTTTCTTTGTCATATTAATCACACACAACCCACAAGTATATAATATAAGATCATAAATATACACATATCTTCTTGTTGGATCACTTCTTCTGAACTATCACAGGTTAGGGACTGTTTAACGTGAAATCATCATTATGCTAGCTCAAAGGACCACTTTGTTGGTCCCTTGAATGAAGTTAATTGATCAATTATTACATATATCAGTATATGTAACGTCTTCTTGCTCCATTGCCTTTCTTAGCCATTGTATATAATGTGTATGTTAGACTCATCAAATCACTTCACAAAATAAAGAATTTGGAACGCGATTGATCAAGTTTCAATGAAGAATAAATTTCAGGTATTTGGGCAAGAGAAAGCCACTATGGTAGGGCGGCGAAGTTATGACAAAAAAAGTTCAAATTCAGGGGAAAAGCATAACCGTTGTGTGATTGTTCCATCTACAACTGATATGATTGCAGAAGCTATAGAAAGAAAAGATAATAAATGGTATGATATTCCCCTTAATCTTCTCCATCTTTTGCTTATTTGTTCTCATTATTTGGGTTATTTGCTCTAGTGCTGAATTCCTTATGTTTGCAGGTTTGTTCGGACAAAAGTCCCAAGTGATCTAATCATACAAATCGAAAAGAAGAGCAGTTTTCACTTACACATTGTATGTTAAGTTTTTATGATCTCTTGCTCTCACTCCTTGATTTTTCTAAATTCTGCCTTAAATGAATTATGTCTTGTAATCTCGGTCCTCCTGAAGCTGAATCCCATTTTCAATATGAAGTAATTGTCTAAAAAGAAAGAATATATTCAACATAGGATATTAACCAAATATCAGCTTGTTTAGTAGTAAGTATTTTTTTTGGTAAAGGAAAGAAAGGGAAAAGGAGGGAAGGGAAAAGATAGAAAGGGAAAGTAAAAGAAAGAAATAATATTTTCCATGGTTTGGTTTATTAGAAGGATTCACATTTCACAAGGTATATATCCAACATTTCCTCAATACTAATAAAGTAAGAAAGAGAATTGAAGAGAGAAAGTATCAGACTGGTTTAAAATTTATCTTAATTCCTTCAATACTGGGAGGAAAGGGAAGTGATTATCTATTAACTTCTGTTCTTATCACCTGTTTCTCCTTCCCATAAAATCTCATGTTATGTTTCTAATCGTGTTTTATATTCTATATATCAATATATCATAGGGAAATTTCGGGTCATTGGGGGGACTTTAAAGGGTGCATTTTAGAGAACCTAGATATTAAGAGGGGGTCTACTTGGTTTATTTGGGGTTGTATTGCAGTAATGAGTTTGGATTCTCAAAGTCATCTCATCACAAAATCTCTTGCAATTCTTTTGTATTATACTTTATTTTAGCTACTTTTTCATATTGCTAGACTCCTTCGAACTATTCTTGCATCGAGTGCTTCTTTCTCTACGCCATGACGACATCTTAACATCTTGCTTCTTTCTGCTTGTCCTTTTTTAGCTCCCTATGATATCAAAAAGTGCTTATTTGAATAGAATTGTATTTGAGAAGAAAAACGCTGGCATGAGGATGAACAACTTAAAAATCGAACTAAACAACCTTCCTGGTGGAGCAGAGATATTCGAGTTGATAGTAAAGTTCTGTTATGGTTGGAAGATTGATCTAACAGCCCATAATGTTGCACCCTTATACTGTGCTGCAAACTTCTTAGAAATGGTTGATGATTTGGAGTTTGGGAACCTCATTTCTAGAACAGAAACTTTCTTAAGCTTCATCATATTTTCTTCCTGGAAAGATACATTTAACATTCTGAAAACATGTGAAACAATCTCTTCATATGCCAGAGATCTACAAATCCAAACAAGGTGTTCTGAGGCAATTGCTTGGAAAGTTTGTACAGATCCCACAGCAATATCTCTTGGCAATGATGAATCACAATGCTTCAATTTTTGGGTCGAAAATGACACTGATTATTCTTATGAGAAAAAAGTAGCAGAAAATTGGTGGTTTGAAGATGTTTCATCACTTCGCATTGATCATTTCATTGAAGTGGTGGCCTTTATTAAGAAGAAAGAAGTTAAACCGGAGGTGTTGGGATCCTGCATAGCCTACTGGACTGCTAAATGGCTTTCGCAAATCTCTTTCGGGCTTAAGATACCGTCTCACAAAAGCATAAAGCTAAGAAGGGTGATTGTTGAGACCTTGATCAGGGTAATTCCTGTTGAGGAGAACTCAGTTTCTTGCAATTTCTTGCTTCATCTTTTAAAGCTTGGTTTGATGATGAAGATTGATTCCGGCTTAATGTCTAATCTGGAGAAAAGACTTGCCTCGAACTTGGAGAAATGTCACCCATTAGACCTCTTGGTTAAGAATTATGGAGAAAGTGAGATTTTGTATGATGTTAGTGTTGTTGCAAGGATAGTGGATGTTTATGTTTCACTTTCTTCTAAAAGTTCTTCATCGAAAATGTTCGTAGTTGGGAGGCTGGTGGATGGGTTTCTTGCACTAATAGCGCGGGACAAAATTCTTTCTGTTGATGATTTTCGAATGCTTGCAGAATCGTTGCCAAAAAATGCCCGTTACTCTGACAACAATCTCTACAGAGCCATTGATAGATACCTGAAGGTATGCACTCTTAGTTGTTATCTTTGTTACTCAGCTTAATTCTAAGTTTGCCATGTTTTGAACTTTTAAAATTGAAATTTATCAATACTGATCCCTGTCCACACTCTCTGGCCAGCTCAGCCACTCAAAAACGAGCGAGGGATTCAAAAATCAAAAGGCTAATAAAATCGTGTCATGTGGCACTTTAACCGGGTTAACATATCCATCAAGATTGAAGATAGTTTTGGGAAGATAACCTTTAAATTGCGACTGTTCCAACTTCCAAGTTATTTGGGAGTTGAGACCTTTTAAAGTAGGACATACCATAGTTAATGATCTAAAGTTCATATTTTGGACATATTTGTAAGGTCAAGGAGGTTATAATGTCTTCCCTGTTAAGACAAGCAGTAGCCAGTATGTTGGTATGTTGGTGTTTTTCTGTTTAAGTTGATTATCTCTAAATGCAGGCACACCCAAACTTGACAGAAGAAGAGAGAAAGGGGGTATGCAGAGCCATGGAATACCATAAGCTATCACAAGAAGCAAGCGAGCATGCGATGAAGAATGATAGACTGCCATTGAGCATGACAGCACAATTTATCCTTCTGAAGCAAGTAAATATGGTAAAATCCATGGTAAATGAAGGTTCAGTTTATAAAAGAACAAAAGCACAGACGATTATCAAGAAGCAAAATGAATGCTTTAAGGTTCAAAAGCAGATGAATGTTATGAGACAAGAAGTTGAAAGCTTGAAGATTGAGATGAATAAGTTGCAACTTTGCAAAGTACATATCAAAAAGCTAGCAAGGAAGTTTAAGTTGAAAATTTTGGGCCAAACTTCTGTTAAGATACTTGATTTATAAGACTTGAATATATTATATGGTGGTTATTTGACTCTTTCTTTATTTTTATAATTCTATGGCATATACCAAAAAGGCCCGGGGATGGGGGATATTGAATGCTATGGGACTGTTATTGGAATTTTAGGTTTTGACTTGTTTGATAGTGCATCTGATAAAAACATTAATTATATATTATACAAATTTTTATCAACAATCAACATAGTTTTTAGAATATCACCACTTAAAATTTTGACTTTTGATGTGTAATGTGTGACTACGAAGTCAAGATACAGAAAAATACATCCTCCTTTATATAATACTACACTTCTTTGCTCATGATATGGCTCTTTATTTTCTAATTAAGAAAAATATACTATTTTTAAAAATATGGTAATAACTAGCTAGATTTTTGCGTGCATTAACAGAATTATGACTATAAACAAGAAAATATTGAGATAACAGTGGAATTCACAATTCCACTGTTAACATGATGAAGTCCACATTTTCCTGCATGCATTTAATGCATGTCAGGAAATTTTCTTCCCACCGCAAATACATGTCAGAAAAGTTTCTTTCGCCGCGCTGGAATTCTTGAATTTGCAATTGTACACAGTAAAAATTTTGCTTATAAATACCGTCGATGTAAGAAATCAGTTTTACACAATTCAAATACAATACACTCTCTGATATATTTCTATCTACAGCTTCTCTCTCTATATATTTCTCACAACACGTTATCAGCACGAGTTTGCTACCGAAAAAAATTAAAGGTATCTTTAAAATTTTTACATCTATTCTGTTTCAAGTTCTAATTTTTTTTCTCCAAGCCCAACCCTTCACTATCCGAACATGGATCAACAAAGTAACAGGATTAACATTGTTTTACACAATGTCTCTGTCTCGGGTGTTTACTTTTGGATAGAGCGAAACAATGTGCCATTCACTACCAACCTAGCGAGGGCAAGCGCCAAAGAGCCCGACCCAAGAACCTTAACGACGGTACAAATACCCATACCGGAGAAAACCCACAAACCCTCGTTCCCAACACCAATAATAACCCTCCTATACAACCAACTGAAAATCAACCTCCACCAAGTAATAAAAGAAATAGGGATGAACAGGAAGGGACTAGTAATAAACGTCACCATGACACTAATCCAGAAAATAAATAATTTGATAATAAAGCCACCTTCATGGATGGCAAGGACATTTATTTTATGTTATTTCTTTTTGCTCTTGAACCGCCTATATGGACAGGTTAATTTTTTTTGAACTTGCCGCCTATATGGACGGCCTAGTGAAGCAATAAAATTATTATCTCTTATATGTGCAATAATGTTATATGTATGCAAGGAACAAGCATTCAAAACACTATTATATATTATTGTCTCTAATCTTCTATTTTTTTTGCATTTGTAGTTACATATATTATATCACTATTTTACCAACATGCCTAATAGTAGACCAATTTAGTACATATAATTTTATTGCATTGTATATTTTTAACTGTTGATGAACTGCACAGTTAGGGATAACCCTCTATAAAAGCGGATTACCCGCCCCATTTTCACCACACATCCCTTATCTTCTTCCAACTTTTTTTTTCTTTAAACTCACAATTTTTTTTCTCTTCTTCCTCAACTTTTCGGCCACCATGTTCCACGCCGATGACAACCGTCCTCCATCTTCATCTTCTTCTTTTGAGGAGGATTTTATGATAATAAGGCTATACTTATTCCTTATAGCCGGTTTCTTTTTCCTTCTTATGGCATTAATGATATATCTCCTCATAAACAAGTATGAGACAATTTTTTTTTATCTCCCCGGAAGAATGACGAAAAAAATGCACATGAATATCATTTTCTTTTGTATCTTTAAGTGCATTCTAGGAAGTTTTTTTTCTTTCACTCGTTATTTTTTTTTCTATTTTTGGCATATTTTTTGCTTAATTAATATTGTATGCTATTTTAGTATTTTTTTTTTGTTTTTTTTGTTTGTACTGTTCATCTATAATTATAATGATATAAATCAGGGGGAGATAATATATATGATTTATTATCATTTACTAATTTCAAATATTTACATGTTTGTAGTAAAAAATGGGAGATCTAGTGAAAAGACAATTCAACGTACTAGATCTATCTGGACAAAAGTTTTTAGAATGGGCGGTGGACGCTCAAATGAATTTAAAGGCCCAAGGACTGGAGCATACAATTAAGGGTGTGACAACCCAACAAGGTGATGCAACTACATCAGCCGCATCAGTTAAAAAAACGACTGAACAAGAAAAGGCAAAAGCCTTAGTCCTTCTCAGGCATCATTTACATGAAAGTTTAAAAACTGAATATCTCCTTGTGGAGGATCCCAAAGAACTATGGGATAGCTTGAGTGAAAGATATGGGCATTACAAAAATGTGATCCTCCCAAAGGCACATTTTGACTGGCTCAATTTAAGGTTCCAGGATTTTAAAGCAGTTAGTGATTACAATTCAACATTGTTTAGAATTGTATCATTGTTGAAATATTGTGATCATCCCATCACAGAAGAGCAGATGATAGAAAAAACGCTCTCCACTTTCCACGCTTCTAATATAATATTGGCAGAACAATACAGGTTCAGAGCTTTCAAAAAGTGCTCTGAGCTAATATCAGTACTACTTGTGGCTGAACAAAATAATGATCCTCTGCTGAAAAATCATAATCTTAGACCTACGGGGTCTTCAACCACACATGAAATAAATGCAATAGAAAGCTCTGATCCACCTGAAGCATATGCTATACATAGAGGTGGACACGGTAATTACAACGCTCGTGGGAGAGGACGTGGTAATTACCGTGGCCGAGGGCGTGGACGTGGCAGAGGTCGATTTTCCCCAAGAAATAACAATTTTAAAAATTTTGATAAAAATTGGGGACAGTCATCTGGAAATCAGAGGCAGTCGTCCTATAAAGGAAATGACACTTGCCACAGATGTGGAATGACTGGGCATTGGGGTCGCACGCGTACTGCCAAACATTTGGTAGACCTATATCAAGCTTCAATAAAGAACAAAGGGAAAAATGCTGAAGCAAACTTTGTTAATGAAGCTAATACATCCATGCCCAACCTTGATGTTTCAGATTTTTTTATGGATAATGCTGAAGCCGAAAACAACTTTGCAATGCATTAATATGCTTAGTTTATTTTAATTGTTTCAATATTCATTTTCATGTATTCCCTCTTTTGAATATTAATAAAATATGCATTTTCTTATACTGATCTTCATATTTATTATTTATAAAGATATGGATTTACCAGAAGTTGGATCTAAAGAACAATGTCTCCTCGACAGTGGGACAATACACCATATTGAAAAATAAAGAGTATTTTTCAAAACTTACAATATTCCAGGCAAATGTTAGCACAATATCTGGGACAGCCAAGTTAATTGAAGGCTCTGGGAAAGCCTGTACTATATTTCCAAATGGGACATAATTGATAATCAATGACGCATTATATTCGAGTAAATCTCGAAGAAACCTCATAAGTTTCAAAGATGTACGTCAGAATGGTTACCATTTGGAAACAATGACAGTGAACAAAGAGGAATCATATGCCTCACGACAGAAAAATGCGGCAAGAAATACATCTATGAAAAATTGCCAGCAATTTCCTCGGGACTATATCGCATAGATATACATCCGATTGAAATTAATATGATATCTAACCAGAAGTTAGATAATAGATAATTATTTACTCTATGGCATGACCGATTTGGCCATCGTGGCACAGAAATGATGCATAGAATCATTGAATATTCAATTGGACACTCTATAAAGAATGTCAAAATTCCTCGGTCAAATGAATTATCATGCTCTGCATGCTCTGCATGCTCACTTGGCAAATTGATAATTAGACCATCTATAAATAAGATTGCCACTGAATCCCCAATGTTTTTAGAAAGAATACAAGGAGATATTTGTGGGCATATTCACCCCGCATGCGGACCATTCCGCTATTTCATGGTATTATTTGATGCATCTACTCAATGGTCACATGTGAGCCTTTTGTCAAGTAGAAATATTGCATTCGCAAAACTTATGGCTCAAATAATTCGATTAAGAACTCAAATCCCGGATCATACAATAAAGAGAATAAGATTAGACAATGCTGGAGAATTTACATCCCAAACTTTTAATGACTATTGCATGTCTATTGGGATTGTTGTAGAGCACCATGTGCCTCATGTACATACACAAAATGGTCTTGCTGAATCATTAATCAAGAGACTACAATTAATTGCAAGACCATTAATAATGAGATCAAAATTGCCCTCTTCTGCTTGGGGTCATGCTATATTACATGCAGCAACATTGATAAGATTAAGGCCGACAGCCAATCATAAATTCTCACCGTTACAATTAGTATCAGGTCGAGAATCGAATGTCTCACATTTGAAAAATTTTGGGTGCTGTATGTACCTATTGCTCCTCCCCAACGTACTAAAATGGGTCCACAAAGAAGGATGGGAATATATGTTGGATTTGAATCTCCATCAATTATCAAATATTTAGAACCAACAACCGGCGATTCATTTACGGCTCGACTTGCTGACTGTCATTTTAATGAGTCAGTATTCCCATCCTTACGGGGAGAGAAAGTGGACCCACAAAATATAAAAACAAAAATTACATGGAACACATTGCAAATGTCGTTTCTGGAGCCGAGAACAAATTCATGTGAACAAGAAGTCAAGAAAATTATTCATTTGCAAAGTATTGCAAACCAATTGCCAGATGCATTCACAGATACTAAGAAAGTGACAAAGTCACACGTGCATGCTGAGAATACCCCGGCACGAATTGAAATTCCTAGTGACAATAAGGCCATTGAAGATGAGTCAATAGCACGTCGAAAACGTGGTAGACCACCCGGTTCTAAAGATTCAAAACCGAGAAAAATGAAAAAGCAAGGAGAAACAACGAATGAAATTAAAATAAATCCTCCAAAGGAGCATGATGAAATTCATGATGAAAACAAAAATGAAGATAAGCATGTTCCAGAAGAACATGAACATGAAAGCATAGACAACAATGAAACTTCAATCAATTATGTTTCTACAAAGAAACAATGGAATCGAAAAGATGTTGTCTTGAATGAAATCTTTGCTTACTCCATAGCGGTTGAAGTGACCTACGATGAAAATGATGTAGAACCAAATACAGTAGATGAATGTCGCCGCAGAAAAGATTGGCCAAAATTTAAAGAAGCAATTCAAGCAGAATTGAAATCACTTGAAAAACGTGAGGTATTTGGACAAATAACCCAAATACCAAAAGATGAAAAACCAGTTGGGTATAAATGGGTATTCGTGAAAAAACGAAATGAAAAAAATGAAGTTACTAGATATAAGGCAAGGCTAGTAGCCCAAGGCTTCTCGCAAATGTCAGGGATTGATTATGATGAGACATATTCTCCTGTAGTTGATGCAACTACACTAAGATTTCAGGTAAGCTTATCAGTTTCGAAAAGGTTGCAAATGCGGTTAATGGATGTAGTGACTGCATACTTATATGGGTCACTTGACACTGATATTTATATGAAAGTCCCTGATGGACTAAAACTACCAAAAAATCACATGCCCAAAGAGATGTTTTCAATAAAATTGAAAAAGTCACTCTATGGGTTAAAACAATCTGGAAGAATGTGGTATAATCGTCTTAGTGAATACCTATTGAAAGAAGGATTCAAAAATAATCAAATCAGTCCTTGTGTTTTCATAAAGCGATCCAAATCAGGATTCGCCATCATTGCTGTTTATGTCGATGATTTGAATATTATTGGAACTCCTAAAGAACTCGAAGTAACTGCAAAGTACTTGATGAAAGAATTTGAGATGAAAGATCTCGGGAGGACAAATTTTGCCTTGGCTTGCAAATAGAACATTTGAGAAATGAGATTTTTATCCATCAATCAAACTATACAGAAAAAATTCTGAGACGTTTTTTCATGGACAAAGCCTACCCAATAAGTTCTCCAATGATAGTGCGTTCTCTGAATATGAAAGATGATCCATTCAGACCACGAGAAGAAAATGAAGAAATTCTTGGTCCTGAAGTACCATATTTAAGTGCGATTAGTGCCTTAATGTACTTGGCTAACAATACTAGACTTGACATAGCTTTTTCAGTAAACTTGTTAGCTAGATACAGCAATGCACCAACAAAGAGACAATGGAATGGAGTCAAACACTTATTGCGTTATCTTCGAGGAACACAAGATCTTGGATTATTCTGCCAGTTGAAACCAAATGCGTCACTCATTGGATATGCAGATGCTGGGTACCTATCAGATCCACAAAAGGTTAAGTATCAATCCGGGTATCTATTCACGTATGGAGGTACTACAATATCTTGGAAATCTACGAAGCAGACTTTGACGGCCACATCATCAAATCATGCAGAATTATTTGATATTTATGAAACTGGAAGGGAATGTGTATGGCTAAGGTCAATGATCAAGAATATCCAAGAAGAATGTGGAATGGAAACAATAACAACAAATCCAACTATCATCTACGAAGACAATACTGCATGTATCACCCAAGTAAGCGAAGGGTACATCAAAGGAGACAGAACTAAACATTTATCACCAAAGCTCTTCTTCACTCATGACCTCCAAAAGGAAGGGACAATAAACATCCAACCAATGTTGTTAGGATCGGGATTCCACTTTGGATCGGTAAGGGGGTAAGATCGAATCGGTAGAATCGGATCGTAGCACTACAAGAAAATGCGAAATCAACGACCGCTTTAAGCCGTCGTTGATTTATGAAAAACAGTCGCTGATCAATCAACGACGGTCAACGGTAGTGATGAAATCACGAGGAAAATAAACCCACTTAATGAAAAGATTCGAATTTTTAGCACGAAAAACAAGATTTAGCAAAAACTCAATTTTCTGGGTTTAGTTTCATGAGTACACAATTTTTTTTAAACAAAAACAAAACAAAATTGGCACTGCTTACCGCCGGCGAAGTGTCGGTCCGGCAGGAGTCGCTGCCGCCGGAGAGGTGGATTCCGACTGAAGTTCGCCGCCCAAGTTCACTTCTCTCACGAGGAAAAACCCAATTGTTAGGGTTTGGTTCCTGAGTACAAAAATTAAAAAAAAAGGAAAATAAAGGTTACCGCCGGCGAAGTGAGGTGGAGGTGGATCGCTGCCGTTGGTTGGAGGAAGGAGGCAGGTGGAGGTGGAGTCGACCGAGCTTCGTCGCAGCCCAAATCGCCCAACTTACTTCTCTCCTTTTTGTTGTTGAAAAGAAACCCGACTGAAGGAGCAGCTTCAATTAAACCCCCCTTTAGAAATCAACGTCCGTTTAAGACCGTCGTCCAAGCTAAAAAAAAATTCTGATTTACTTCCAAAAATTCACCGACGGCTTTCAACCGTCGTTGTTCCTCACCGACAGCTAAACCGTCGTTGTCTGCTATAATAGCAGTCGGTGATCAACGACGGCTTCCAGCCGTCGCTTATTTTGATGATACCGACCGTTTTTATAGCCGTCCCTGATATGCCGTCGTTATTTTAGCCTTTTCTTGTAGTGTAGGATCGTAAGATCCTACCAAATTGCAAAAAAGAGTAACAAAAATGGTTCCAAATGAATAAATACACATTTTTCAAACAATATGGATGTTAAATACCTAGTTTTTTCTCACATAATATTGATATTTTAGAGTTAATATGGCTTCGCAAGAGTCATAAAACATTAGAGAAGAGAAATATCTACATGTATGAAGTTGGGTTATCATTTATTGGGCTTAAAGAAAAAGTTAGTTGCTTTAGGGATCATTTTAATAAGTAAAGAAGTAGGATCTTCCAATCCTGACCGATCCTAACCGATCCTGACCGATCTTACACCGATCCTGACCGATCCTACACTGATCCTGATCGATCCTGCAACAATCTAAGTGAAAAACAGGATCGTCCGATCCTACTCCGATCCAACCGATCCTATACGATCCTACCGATCCTGCTAAGATCCTGACCGATTCTGATGCGATTCTACCAGCCTTGCGATTCTGCTTACGATTTGGATCGTTTTGCTAAAATCGGATCGTAGGATCGGTACGATCCTACGATCCGGATCGCGATTCTAACAATAATGCATCCAACAAATCCAATCATGTGAGAATCTTGCGGATTTATTCACCAAATCCCTTCCGACGAAGAAATTTGAAGAATTAGTCCGAAAAATTGGAATGCGTCATCTTCGTGATATATGCTAGATTCAGGGGGAGTATTATATGCGCTGCACTCTTTTTCCCTTCGATCAAGTCTTTATCCCACCGGGTTTTTCCTGACAAGGTTTTTAATGAGGCAGTTAATTTTAAGTATATAAGGAGACATAATAGTTGTACTCTTTTCCCTAGTTATGGATTTTTCCCACAGGGTTTTTCCTAACAAGGTTTTTAATGAGACAACATCTATTATGAGTTATCAGTGAACATTCAAGGGGGAGTGTTGAGATAACAGTGGAATTCACAATTCCACTGTTAACATGATGAAGTCCACATTTATGCATGTCAGGAAATTTTCTTCCCACCGCAAATACATGTCAGAAAAGTTTCTTCCGCCGCGCTGCAATTCTTGAATTTGGAATTGTACACAGTAGACATTTTGCTTATAAATATCGTCGATGTAAGAAATCAATTTTACACAATTCAAATACAATATACTCTCTGATATATTTCTATCTACAACTTCTCTCTCTATATATTTCTCACAACAGAAAATAATATTTTAGTACAACAAAACAAAATCTCCATAACTAATCAATATTAAAGTTGGAAAGTACAATAGTTTTTTATCTTCAATTAAGCTTTTCCTTGTAGAGGGTTTGTTTTCCAAAGACGTAGCAGAATTAATTTAAAAATTAAGATTGCATTGGAAAATCGTCATTCGTCACCACAAATTCCAAGTTTATGTAATTTTTCATATTAATCTGATTTTATTTAATCTATTTATGAATAAGCCCAATTTTGATGGTACCCTTTTCATATTGGTTCCTCACAACTTATTACCTATTTCGATGGTTCAATTTGCTCATTTTTTAGGTAAGAATTTTCTTTCTAGGCTATCTCTCTTTTCCACCAACAAGACTACCATAACTAATTAATTAGAGCTTGTTATGTAAATTCTTCTTACATGTGAAATTGATTAAATTTGATTAGGGACCAATACCAAACTAGAATTATTCATTGATAAATCAAAATAGTGATTATTATGGGAAGACACCCAAAGTTAGGATTTATAGTAAAAAAATTTCCTAGTTGCATCAAACTCTAGCCAGCTTTAAAAAAAACAAGAAAAAGAACCCTTTAGCTAGCTTATTTACATGACAAAATCTAAGTTAATCCAAATAGGGGTGGCAATGAGACGAGACAACTCGCGAGCTACTCGAGATCGACTCGGTTAAAACTCGATCAAAACTCGACTCGGGTGAGGTCGAATCGAACTCGAGCTCGACTTGACATGTTGGTGAGTCGAGTTGAGCAACTCGATACTCGATGACGCGCTCGTTGTAAACACGTCAAAAATACCTAAACTTTCCAATATAGGGCAAGTAAAGGGTCGAATCCACAAGGACTAAGGGAAGCACCAATAAGTATCGATTTATGATAAGCTAAGCAAACTCTATGTTTTTGAAGATTTATAGATGAAAGGACAATAAGAAAAATGGCTTTGGGAAGGGGTATCCACCAATCAACTCATTCACAAACCAAGCAATCACAATGGGAATCAACAATGGGGATCAATTGAGGGGAATTGTTCATCCATTGGTACTCTAACCACTCTCTCGAGCTAGCTAGATTGGCCTAGTCTCTTACCTAAGACCTATTCTCATGGCTAAGGCATTCAACCAAGCATATCCATAAACATGATGAACTTAAACAAGCAAACTAAGTCCCCTAGGCTAGGTAGTCCCTATTCTCATGGTCCTTCAAGCCTAATAATCGATTTGAGGCAACCCCTTAACTTCATCTCTCGATCCTTCACTAAGGGTACCTAAATTATGCTCCTATGATGGCCAATCACACAAACATTCATGAAAATGCCAAATCAATTAACCAAAATTATCCCAATTCAAAACCCAATGTTGGATTTAGAGGTTCATGAACTCATTAATGGCTTCAAACCCTTCCCAAAGAAATAGCTACTCACAAATCATGATAAATTATAAACTAAAAGACATTAACAACTATTAACATGAACTAAAACAATAATCTAGGATGAACAAGTAAAGAGAATGAAAATGACATGAAAATAGGAAAATAAAGCAATAAAATATGTGAGAGATTAAGAAATTCTCATTAAAGTTGCAAGGAGCCTCCAAATCTTCAAGTTTCCTTACTAGATTATTCAAATTCCAAGCTTTCAACAAGTTTCTCTTATTTCTCTCTCTAGAAGATGGGATTTTCTCTCTCCTAGGGTTCTAAGAATTTTAAATCTCACTTTATTAAAATATAATGTAAATTAGCTTGCACTAAAATGAGAGGAGTTTGCCTTATATAGTCCTAAAATAAACTAGGCATAATTACAAATTAACCCCCATTCAAAAAGAGGATTTAAAATGAAAGATTTCCGGAAAAGCCCAGCGACCCGGGCGGGTGGAGTGACCCGGGCGGGTCGGACCGTCAGAACTGAAATCAGTTTCGTCAGTTCATTTTCAAACGGCCATATCTCACTCGTTTTTCATCGGAATTGAGCTTATGACCACTCGTTGGAAATATATTGAGCCAAGCTTTCATCTCCAACTTGAATTGCTCAAAAATATTTTGTATACTGAAAGTTATGGTCATTTGAAGTTGACCCTTGTGCGCAAACCCTTCCAAAACTTCTTATATTTGCCCCCGGAACTCGGTTATGCTTCCTTGATGCTTCCTTGACTTTCCTCTTTGATATTAATATTCGGGGTTGTGCAAGTGTCCTCCAAGCATGCTCCTAAATCCTGAAACAAAATAAATCGCCCAAAGAAAGTGCATACAAGAAGGAAAATTGCACAAATTAAGGAAATAACTAACAAACTAGCCTAAACTAACTCAAAAACAACTATAATACCAACTAAAAACTATAAAAAAGTAAAGCAATAAACAAGACATCAAACTCCCCCAAGCTAGATCTTTGCTTGTCCCCAAGCAAAATAGAATAAAACACAAGGGTAAGAGAATGAAGATTATTAGAAAACGAGATCAAGAGGAAAGAATAAAGGAAGAATAAGAAGAAAGAAAGAGAATCTACACTAACTCATTTTCGTAGGAATCACGATTGCATTTAGCATATGCAACAAGCTCTTTAAACCCCTAGATCGCTCTAGAGGGCGAGTGGGATCTCGCGAGGGTTTCCTAAGAGTTTTAAACCCACAACTCTAACTTTTCATCAACTTTTTATTCGACACTTTCAAAATTTATGCCCAAGTCAACTAGTAATGAAATGGTTCACAAGCAAATATAAAGAGCAACTTTCAAGACAACTAATTTCTAAGTGTATTCATGGGTTATGGGTAGAGAAAGATGCTAATCAAGATTGCAATAGAACACCTAATTAGACATTTTACTTGTCATTAGAGGAATACCTTGCTATCCGAAAGACTCGGGGCTCTTCAAGTGTTATAGAAGCTTAAATCACTAGTCCACCTTCCCTAGACACACAAATAGGCCTTAGACTCCACTCTACTTGAAACTTAAGAAAAGTAGAACTAAGTGTGGGAGGCATCCACAAATCGACCTCTTTTATTGAATTTCTTCTATTTTTTTGTGCTTTTCCTTTTTATTCACTTTTTTTTTTTTCGTTTTTCACGCCTATTTTGATTGTTTTTGGCTTTTTCTTTTTCCCTTATTATGGGAATTTTTCTATACAAAGATGAAGTAACTACTCACTAAAGAGAGACATAAGAACTTGTGGCTTTTTGTGCCACTTATTGCATACAAAGAGAAATAAAAACTAAGTTTCTTGTTGAGCTTTGTTTGGGGACATGATGAGTATATCTAGGGACACAAGGGACCGCAAATTTGAAGCTAAAATTATCCAAGCATGAGCAAATTAGTCAATGTTCAAGACTAGGCATCCAATTGAGCATTCATTAGTTTCATTTTGGTATATTCTAATGCAATCAAGATTAATCAACTCCTAAAACACCTTAACCCATGCTCACACTCTTCCAAAAGAAGCCTCTAAACATATACTCAAAGTCAAAGCAAGGAATCCACATCATATCATTACTAAGCATCTTCCTTGGGCAAGCAAACCAAATTTTTATTTATATCTAACGCTTCTTTTGTTTCTTTTTTTCTTGTTTTTTCAATTCATTCATTTTTTTTTTCATTTTTTTGACATTGTTTGAACTAGAGGGAAGGAAATCAAAACTCGAAAGAAAAATAAATGAAATGGAAAGAAAGAAGATAATTAATTTTTTTTTTGTGAAAATGGGAAAAATAAAGAAATAAACTATACACACCTCCCTCGAAGCTAGCAAATAGCTACTCCCCCAAGCTAGAATAAAGCATTGTCCTCAATGCTTGAACAAGACGATCAAAGGGAAGGAGGGAGGGAAGAAACATTCAACCAACAAGCATATGTTCCACAAATCATAGAGCATTGAAGAAAGAGCAAAAGGAAGGAAACTACCGGATAGTAGGTGGGTGCAAATACCCGCAAATGACCCAATATCTCCTTTTGTAATCAACTTTCTTCAAAACCATTATCTGCTTTCCATGTACCATTGAGAACGAGTGTTATTCTAATTATGTACCTAAATCAAAAGTAAAGATAGAAAAAAAAATGAGTAAAATTAAAATAAAAAAAATGAAAGCAATAAATCACGGGTTACTTCCCGAGAAAGGCTTATTTAAGGTCCTAAGCTTGACCTTTCTAGTAAATAGCAATTCAAAGATCGCAAGAGTTTGTCAAATGCACTAGCGCACATTTTCATTATTATAGCATATGCAATACTTAAATAAAAAGCATGCACAAAATATAGTGTAATTCTATGCAAAAATTGAGGAGGGGATGCCTAAAAGAAGTGGAATCAAAAGAAAAATCAAGAAAATAGGAAGAAGAAGACTCAAAATAATAAGAAAATGAACAAAAAGTCGGCAAATTCTCCTCGACAAACTCTTTTTGCTTGGCAATCTCACTCTTTTCCTCAAAAACAACCAAATTGGGTACTTGAATATCAAAAGAGGCAAGAAACTCATCAAGAGGTGGAGTTTTGAGAGATGAAAATGGATATGAAATGGGAGTAGAGGGAATAATGTCAATCCTTCTTGTAAATGGAATATGAGGGGAAGAGATAGAAACAAAGCTTTCACTAACCTCTTCACTCACGTCGCAAGACTTAAGAAGGGAGACTTCTTCCACCAATGAGTTATTATCAACAACATTTTCATTATCCATCAAAACTTCAAAATCATCACCAATCACCAAATGAGGTATCTCACCCTCAACTTGACCAAGATCTTCACTCAAGTAAGAAGGGGTAGGAGAGGATGGATGCTCTAAAGCACAAGGAGGGAAGGTAAGGTCCAATCCACTAGATGTAGATACATGAGACTCAAAAAGGGTATGTAGAGACTCATAAACATCCTCACTTTCAACAATATCTTCAATAATGGGCCTTTTCTCCTCAAAAACATGCCCCTCATCATCACTACTCCAAAAACCATCATCAAGATCATGGGGTTTTTCCAATTGATTTTCATTTTCAATATACCTCGAATCAACATAATCAAACTTGAGAATATCATTTTTGCAACCCCGATTTTGCCCAAGCGAATTCAAACCACTTTTCAATTGTAAAAAGATATCCTCAATGGGTTTGGAGTCAACTTTAGGGAGAGGTTCATAATTGGCACTAGAATTTGCCCCAATAAGATATCGCTCAAGAGTCAGCTCCAATTCGGATTTCGATGATTCATAATGCAAGGAACCTTGAAAATCAATTTTGGGGGAGGGATTACAATCAAGCATATGAGAATCAATATTGGGGACATGTGACACATCATTGAAATTCATGCACATATTAGAGGAATCATTACAATTTGCATAAAAGTCGGAATCATAAGTGTCCTTAGCTAACCACAAAAAAAAATTCCAAGCTTCATCCGAAGATGTCGCTCGAAAATCACCGTTAAACATATTTTCAACAACTCCTCTAGTATGCTCATTTAGTCCCCAATAAGTAATCTCACAAGATTCCTCAATATCATAGCCATGAAACTTTATAAATTCCCCAAGTCTCTCAAAGTAAACCCAAAAAGACTCATTTTCGTATTGAGGAAAAGAAGTATTTGCCATTTTTTTTTTCAAAACAAAAAGAAAGAAAAAAAGAAAAAAAATATTCACAAATTGCCTAGACTTATCTAATCAACACGAATCAATGCAAGCAGAAGTCCCCGGCAACGGCGCCAAAATTTGACGCGCTCGTTGTAAACACGTCAAAAATACCTAAACTTTCCAATATAGGGCAAGTAAAGGGTCGAATCCACAAGGACTAAGGGAAGCACCAATAAGTATCGATTTATGATAAGCTAAGCAAACTCTATGTTTTTGAAGATTTATAGATGAAAGGACAATAAGAAAAATGGCTTTGGGAAGGGGTATCCACCAATCAACTCATTCACAAACCAAGCAATCACAATGGGAATCAACAATGGGGATCAATTGAGGGGAATTGTTCATCCATTGGTACTCTAACCACTCTCTCGAGCTAGCTAGATTGGCCTAGTCTCTTACCTAAGACCTATTCTCATGGCTAAGGCATTCAACCAAGCATATCCATAAACATGATGAACTTAAACAAGCAAACTAAGTCCCCTAGGCTAGGTAGTCCCTATTCTCATGGTCCTTCAAGCCTAATAATCGATTTGAGGCAACCCCTTAACTTCATCTTTCGATCCTTCACTAAGGGTACCTAAATTATGCTCCTATGATGGCCAATCACACAAACATTCATGAAAATGCCAAATCAAATAACCAAAATTATCCCAAGTCAAAACCCAATGTTGGATTTAGAGATTCATGAACTCATTAATGGCTTCAAACCCTTCCCAAAGAAATAGCTACTCACAAATCATGATAAATTATAAACTAAAAGACATTAACAACTATTAACATGAACTAAAACAATAATCTAGGATGAACAAGTAAATAGAGTGAAAATGACATGAAAATAGGAAAATAAAGCAATAAAATATGTGAGAGAGTAAGAAATTCTCATTAAAGTTGCAAGGAGCCTCCAAATCTTCAAGTTTCCTTACTAGATTCTTCAAATTCCAAGCTTTCAACAAGTTTCTCTTATTTCTCTCTCTAGAAAATGGGATTTTCTCTCTCCTAGGGTCTAAAATGAGAGGAGTTTGCCTTATATAGTCCTAAAATAAACTAGGCATAATTACAAATTAACCCCCATTCAAAAAGAAGATTTAAAATGAAAGATTTCCGGAAAAGCCCAGCGATCCGGGCGGGTCGGACCGTCAGAAATGAAATCAGTTTCGTCAGTTCATTTTCAAACGGCCATATCTCACTCGTTTTTCATCGGAATTGAGCATATGACCACTCGTTGGAAAGATATTGAGCCAAGCTTTCATCTCCAACTTGAATTGCTCAAAAATATTTTGTATACTGAAAGTTATGGTCATTTGAAGTTGACCCTTGTGCGCAAACCCTTCCAAAACTTCTTATATTTGCCCTCGGAACTCGGTTATGCTTCCTTGACCTTCCTATTTGATATTAATATTCGGGGTTGTGCAAGTGTCCTCCAAGCATGCTCCTAAATCCTGAAACAAAATAAATCGCCCAAAGAAAGTGCATACAAGAAGGAAAATTGCACAAATTAAGGAAATAGCTAACAAACTAGCCTAAACTAACTCAAAAACAACTATAATACCAACTAAAAACTATAAAAAAGTAAAGCAATAAACAAGACATCACTCGACTCGAAAACTCGTGAGAAGCTCGAATACCCAATTATCAATAGCAAAATACCTAAATTCAACATTTTTCTACCTTATTGTTGCTTTTAACATGAGACACTTGCAAGCTACTCGAAATCTACTCGGTCAAAGCTCGACTCAGTCAAGGATCGGACAAAACTCGAGTTGGATGAGCTCGACTCAACTCAAACTTGACTTGAAATGCTAACGAGTCGAGTCGAGCTAGTTCAAACTCGAACTCGACTCGCATCATTGCCATCCCTAAACCCAAAAACATGCACCCAAAACATAATTGTATTTTCAATTTCCATATATATTTCCTTTGTTCTGTTCGAATAATAAAGACTAACAATTTCAAAAAGACAAATTAAACGGAAAAAGAGAGTTAAAAACCCTATTCCGTTAATTCTAATTACATTAAATCCTTAAAGAATTCAGGCTTTTGATCATCATCTCGCATTGCGAAAACCTCCCACACATGTCGTCTAGGAGAAAGTTCTAACACAGCCATCTTATCAACAAATCCCGTTAACACATAATTATTTTCCTTACAAAACTCCTTCCAACACTTCTCATCATGCACTTTATGTTGATCATACTGCTTCCATGTTTGCTTCATCACTTGAACCACTGGAACCCACCCTTTATCAAAGTAATTACCCTTAACACTAACACCCCTTGACTCCATCTCCATGCAAAGCCTTTCCCTAAATTCCCTTACGTCGCCGAGCCGGTCGAGTGGCGATAAAAACATGTGGTGTTCATCTCCCAGGTCGAAAACCGTCTCTAAGTCGAACGTCACCGGAAGAATTCCACGTGGCGATGTTTTGTCGTCGAAAAACTCGCCGATGGTGGTGGTTACTTGAGCACCTAGGTTGTAGTCGTAACGGATGCTAGGGTTTGACGTGGTGAAGAGTGTCATGCATGGGAGTTTGTGTATTTCAGGGAGTGTCATGGTTAAATAGTTGTCTGATGAATCATCAGATTTGTAGTAATTCATAGCTGAGGTTAATCTTATACGAGCTTCCATGAGTTTGGCTTGTAGGGTTTTGTCAAAGTAGAGTTCTACTCCATATATCACCTTTGATGTTGATATGTCCATGATTTAACGTAAAAACTTGTTGTTGAATGTGGAAGAATTAAAGAGACTAAATTTTTTCTATTGATTATTTTGGGGGGATATAATTTCATATTACCTCGTGAAGGTTTATATATATACAGGAAAGCAATGATATAATTTCCCAATGCTACTCGGATTAGACTTTTTTTTTTATTTTTTATTTTGACAAGAACTCGGATTAGACTTTCAACCTCACACTGATCTAACAATTCGAACCTAATTTAACAAAAATCAAAATGGAACAATCATTTAAACCAAGACTTGAATCAAACTGACTGTGACATAAAACTTGAATGGGAATCAACCTCCAAAATATAATCTATAATCTATCACAAATGAGGTGGTCGTTTGGTTTACGTGGGAAGTCAAAATGCCCATGAAATTGTAATTCATAGGAAATAAATTACTTAATCAAATTCATGGGAAATTGATTAAATTGTTTGGTTGACAATGGGGGAATTAAATTCCCATGGGAATTTCTACTTACCTAGGGGGACCTAGGTAAGTAACTTCCTCCATTTTATGGGAACTCAAAATTCCTAGGAATTTCTAATTCCTTCATTTTGCTATTTTGTTGTCAACCAAACAACTCACCAAATTTTCAATTCCTAGGAATTTCTATTTCCCATGTTTTCTCCTATCAACCAAACAACCACAGACTTCGTCATGGGCATAGGGAAACGGTTCAACAGGTGGAGTCCTGTTAGAGGGCCCTGCCTCTGCCGCGACTCGATGGAGTAACTAGGGTGGGCGTGTTGAGAGCATAAAGTGAATGTGAAATAAGAGAGATACAAGGAAAGAGAGTAGGAGGTTGGTAAAATTCCCATGTAGACTGGAGTAGTAGGAAGACTAAAGAGAACCGTTGTGTCTCCTTTATTGTTGCAAAGAGAACTCTTCTTATTTTTACAAGTTTTCTTTTCTTAAAAAGATCCTTTAACAACTTAACGGTTCTTTTAAGGGTGTACTCTTTGCCCAATTTTGTAGTAGTGGTCTGTGTGATATGGGCCCACTAATACAATATATACATCCTTAAATAATCCTTGAGAATACACAAAAGCTCAACTTAAATAATAATGATTACCCTTAATACAAGATATCCTCCATACCCCAAACCGTACAAATTTACTTCAACATATTCGGTTATAATAGCGCTCATGCAATTGTTATGCTCATACCTAGAATATAAAAACAAAACGTCATTAGCCGAGACTCAGTAACATACTACTCTAACAACGTAAATTCATTTTCAATTCATTTTATTTGCAAACAGGGAAAAGAAGATATAGTCAAACCATTTCATAAACATTCACTTCGAATCAGGAATTTAAAAGTCATTTACATTGTCATTCGTTAATATAATCTCCATAATCACATTTCATTATCAGAATACATTCTTTGGTTACTTGGCGAGTACAATAGAAGGCATAGCCAACGAGGACATAAGTCCCCCATCAGAAGGTGGCATATACAGCCATAGATCATAACACAAGGCAAAGCCACCGAGGATATTCATCCCCCCATCAGAAGGTGGCATATAATGCCAATACTAACAGAATGCAAAGCCATCGAGGACATTCGTCCCCCCAATCGAAAGGTGGCATATAATGCCAATGGTAACATAAGGCAAAGCCACCGAGGACATTGTCCCCCATCAGAAGGTGGCATATAATGCCATAATGCGGGTGCCACCGAGGACATTGTCCTCCATCAGAGTGTGGTGTTGCCGCCGAATAACAAAATGACACGTGCACAGCTAGAGAACATAGTACTGCCATTCACTATCTTCACTTTCATTTATCATGTTTCGTAGATTTTTTGTAGTTTCTAAAAATATAGTAAAGTAATTGCATAAACGTCATCAAATCATCATACTTCTCATAGCATCAAATAATTTACATAACAACATTTTCATAGCAAACATTTTATATCCTGCACACCATAAATAACATAGCATAAACATATATAAAAGCATCATAAAACACAGTTGAAAGGGGAGTGCGGTTCTTAGCGGTAGACGTTACCTCTATTCCTGCTTAATAACCTTGAAAGCCGGGGGAGGCTTGTAATATCCCTTCTTTTAATCTAACCAAGAATTTTAATAGCAAAAGTATAAATATTTAATTTATTTACTCTAGTACTTAGTCTTTTAGTTATTATTATTAGTTATTAATTATAAATCGAGAACAAGTGATCTTATTAATAACAAATAATTAAGAAAATGTTAGTATGTTAGTACAAAGTCATAGAATGTCCAAGTCCTTGTCCATGGTGTCATTGTCCTCGGAAGTAATCATAATGTTCATAAGTCAATCTCGGTCACATACAGGAATGTTAATAACCAATTTATTTTAATTAGATATTATAATTATCGATTCATAAATTATCATTTAAGCTAAGGTTATCACTTATGAGTTATTACTAGGTGTTTTACGAATTAACTTAATAAAAGTTATATAGCAATAACTTAACCATTTCATTTTATAACATAACCATTTTATAATTACAACTCATAATATTATGATAAAATAAACAACATTATATTAAAGGAAAAATGGATGAAA
This sequence comes from Beta corolliflora, assembly GCA_947648045.1. Taxonomy (NCBI): domain Eukaryota; kingdom Viridiplantae; phylum Streptophyta; class Magnoliopsida; order Caryophyllales; family Amaranthaceae; genus Beta; species Beta corolliflora. The sequence continues at coordinate 72,035 of CANSZD010001355.1, forward strand.
ATACCCCCAACTTTGGTCCGTCCGCTTTTAATACCCCCAACTATGAGTTATTTCATAATAACCTCAACTATATGACATGTCTTCCAAAAATGGAACGTGACCTGAATGAACCTGTTTAACAGGTTAAAAATGCCATGTGTCGTACTCTTATTGGCCATCTACTAAATTTTTTTGTTTTCAATTTTTTTTATCACCCCCTTTCCCTCTTCCTCCCCCACCCCAGTGTCATCCCCTCCCTCCAAAAAAAGAACCTCCCTCCCACACCACCACCATCGCAGCAGCAACAACTTCCACCGAAGCTACACTTGAGGCGACAGACTCCGAACGTGAAGACCATGATTTTAGCGATTGTTGAAACTCAAAATGCTGGAAAATATTTCAATTTGGTTTTGACTTACAAATTTTATAGAATTTTGAGAAGTTCATATTGTGTACTACTTCTATATATTCCAGGAGAAGTAAAAGCACGATAATCTTCATTATACATTGAGGAAAGGATTCATTAAAACCAGCAAGTGAAATTGCGATCCAACCCACCACTTTCCATTCTATATAACATCATTCCTTCTAACATGGTGGAGGAGAGTGCGGGCATGAAGATTTCTCGGATTTTGGCCCGAATTTGGGTGGTTGATCAGGTTCTGGGGAATTGTTGGGTGAAGCGGAGAGAGTGTGAGGAAGGGAGGAATGAGGTAATTTTAAGGTTTAGGAGGTTGGCCATTGATGAGAGGTTTTTCGGGTGTTGGTGGCTGGGAGATTTCGGGGGAGAGAGGCTGGTGGGTTGAGAGGAGGACTGGTGGCAGTGGTGTAGGGGAGGAAGAGGAAGGGGAGGGTGCTAGTGGCTGGGGTGGGAACTGGTGGTGGGTGGGTGGTGGAAGGGGTAAGGGTGAAGGAAAGATAAACAAGAGGAAAATTATAAAAAAATACCTGTTTTATAGGTTTCAAGTCACCTGGGTGCATTTTTGACGGACCTACCCAATAGTTGGGATTATACAGGAATAACCCATAGTTGGGGGTATTAAAAGCGGACGGGCCAAAGTTGGGGGTATTTTGATCCATTTTTCCTATATTCAATAGTTAGTAATTAGAAGTTAGAAGTTAGTAATTACTAGAAATTAGAAGTTAAGTGAGCATGGGTTAGTATAAGAGTCTATGGTTAGTAGTTAGCACCAATAATTAGTCATTCATTAGTTAGAATAAGTTAAAGGTTCAAGATAATGAACATACTTAGTTGGTATGGTTATATATTAATAAGGTTATGAAGAAGTTAGTATGAAATTAGTTCTTAATGTATTAATCAAATACCATCATTTAAGTGTCAAAGTGCACTAAATAAATGAATTCATATGAATTATTTTCAATAATAATATAAATGGGTCAATATTAGTATAAAAATTCATTTTACAAACACATGTATTATTTGAGAAATTAAGTTGAACATTTCTACTTGTTTATGTGTTTGAGGTCAATTAAAAGTCAACAACTATTTATATAATATATTATTCCAAAATTAGAAAGGAGTCCAAGATTCTATGACAAAACAAAACAAAAGAAGGGAGGCTCATACCTGCTTCACTGAAGTACGAAGGACAGAGGAGGCGGAGCTCAGCAGGGGTAGGGGAGGATCTGAGCTCCGTTGCGACGAGGTAGGAGTGCGGCGACAGTGGGCGTTGGATGCGGCGGCAAGCAGAGTAGGGGCAGCACGCAAAGCAGGGGAGGGGAATAGAGGGAGTAACGAGGGATATGAGGGAAGGAGGCCGGAGGGAGAAGAAAGAGAGAAATATTATCTTATTAACTTTATTATTTTTTCTTTTTCTTTTATATTATTATTATAATCAAAACCCATCAACTTGCTAATGTTAGTAAGTACCAAGACACCAAGCTCTCCTTTTTAATTTAATGGGAAATTTTCCTCAGGTACCCCTGATGTTTGGCGTAATTCGCAAATTATCCCTCACATTTGGGGAATTTTTCAGATACCCCTGAGGTTTGTGTTTGGGTCTAAAATACCCTTATTATGGACGGAACCCTAACGCCGTTAGATTTTCCTCTCTCTCTCCCCAATTTTTTCTTTCTCTCCACCCATCATCCTCCATTGATGAACCTCCAAGCTTTCTCTCTCCTCCCACCATCCCCCATTTGTGACATTCTAAACCTCAGAATTTTCTCTCTCTCCTCCTACCATCCTCCAATATTATTCTTGAATTTTTGGGTAGTTTATTTTTTTCTATGCCCTCTCCATCTTCATCTTCTTCACCACTCATCTCCTCTTCTTCACCACTCATCTCCTCTTCTTCAGTTCGCCGCCCCAGCCTCGTTGCCCAGCTCGCCGGAAGTCGAGAACTCATCTCCAGTTTTCTCTCACCCAATCATCCACAAACAAACACCGGAGAGAGAAAATTCAAAAAATTATTCAACAGATCAGAAGATGAATTCTTCCTTGATCGAGTATTGCACTCATTTGATTGATTGATTTTGTTTGATTTGAGTTTGATTTTGGTTCGGAATTCTGATTCAAGGAACTAATTCATCATTAGCGAGATGACTTCCAGCCGAGTTGGGCAGCAAGCTGGGGCGGCGGACGACGGGCGACGCGAGCAGGTGGAGCTCCCGGTGCGGGCCGGGCGCGCAGGGCGGCGGACGACGGGCGACGCGAGCGAGTGGAGCTCCGTGCGGAGCTGGGCGGCGGGTACGCGGTGCTCCGGGTGTCTCTTGTGCAGCGGTGCCGGCGGGTGCGTAGGATGGTGCGACGAACTGAAGAAGAGGAGATGAGTGGTGAAGAAGATGAGAGGAGAGATGAAGAAGATGAAGACGGAGAGAGGAGAGAGGAGAGAGGAGAGAAAAAAAATTAACGGTGTTAACCTGCCGTCATTAGTAAGGGTATTTTAGACCCAAACACAAACCTTAGGGGTATCTGAGGAATTCCCCAAATATGAGGGGTAATTTGGGAATTACACCAAACCTCAGGGGTACCTGAGGAAATTTTCCTAATTTAATCTTATAAGTAAATTATCTACTTTATAAATTGGAAATTCATGAGATTGGTTATTCTAACTTGTAACTTAGAATTCAAGTTTTTATTAATTTAACTAGAAGAACCTTAAACATTAGAAGAAAAAAATTCTAACTACTCATTTATGGTTATTATTTAATTAAACAAGTTTAAATTTCCGGGGTATCACAAGTCTACCTTGCTTGCTCCCCTCAGATGAGACCAATCACTAGATATCTAATATGACATCAAACCAAGGCATAATCATCATTATGAACATAATTAAGGCTCCATTTGTTTTAGAGGAAAATGTTTTCAGGAAAACGATTTTTCTTATTTTCCGTTGTTTAGTTGGACATGGGATTTAAAGGAAAACTAAGGTGGAAAAGAGTTTTTCATCCCTTTGTAAACATTTTCCTCCAAAATTATTTCCCATATCCCTTTGTAAACATTTTCCTCTAAAATTTGAACGAAAATCATTTTCCTCCACTATCTCATTCCAAACATCTCCATTTTTGCTTTCTTAGCTTAAAAGTTTTCCATCAAATCAAACAGAGGAAAACTAGAATTCATTTGTGTTTTCTACCGGAAAATACTTTTCATGGAAAACCATTTTTAGTGGAAGATGTTTTCAATTAAACCAAAAGGTCTCCTAAAATAAAAAAGAAACTGAGGGCGTATAAACAGATTAAATCTTCCAGCGATTAGACCATTCATATTCATCTTTGATAGGTTTAGGAATATCATTTTCCCAAGATACCTCTTGACCATGCAAATGCTCTGCTGCAGTCTCAGAAACGTTAGGATTCTCTCGCAGTCTCGCACCACATCATTAAGAGTCCAACCATCCTCTACTGTAGCCTCATCAGCAACCTCAGAATTCTCTTGCACCAGCATTAAGAGACCATCCATCAACTGCCAGAGAGTCGTCATTGTTGCACTACCTTTGAGCAGTCCTCAACTAACAATACTTTTTTAACTAACCGTGTAAGTCATTGACAAATTTCCTTACGGAGACACCTCCTTTAATTTTTTTGCACCATAGGTAAGATGTTGGATTCATCTCAATACATATTTTTGAGATAGAAATTCACTAATGTTTTAGTCATAAATTTCATTGGGCCTAATACAAGCCCACGCCGGAGTAGAGTTTGACCACATACAAGGTTGACGGGGTTCCATCCTAAAACCAATTGGTGATTGGTGGAGCAACCCATCAGTTCACTCTTTAGTTCTCCTCACATGTGAGCCACCTGCAATTTGGATAGGTCACAACATCCTCGTTGGGCCCTCCCTGGACTTCGTACATGAGGTCAACAAGGCCCCTTCTTGGGGCCATCACAATTCTGTTGGGCTTACTTTGCCCCAAAAGGTTCTTTAATTCATCACATTCCATCCTGCATTGCATAATGGACCAGTATCGTCTGCTCTGATACCATGTCAAATATGGGCTTGGGCCGCACCCAACACAAGGAGAGTTAGTTCACTTCACAAGACAAAGGAGATTCCACCTTAAAACCATATGACAATAAGAGGAGTAGCCCCTTTGCAATATAAAGTGAACCCATTTCTCTTCTTTTATCAATGTGGGACACTCACATATGTTGTGCGCTATACATCATATCTTCAACATTTAGTGATAAATATTTTCGAATATTATTAATCAAAGTTAAGTGACAGAAAGTATGAAATTCAATATTGTTTTCAAATCTTAACTTTCAATTTCTTTTTTGATCTTAACTTTCATTTTATAAATTAACTATAGTAGTTGTTGGATTAGTGGGATGTGTCCACTTACACCTACTCCTTCCATCCTTAATTAATTGTTATATACTCCTTCCGGTTTTTTATTAGTTTACACGTTTTGACTTTTGACACTATTCTGTATTCACATACATAAATTTGACCACTCTTGTGATTTATTTGTACTTAAGGAAAAATATTGTCATGTGAGATCTTGTTAGATTCGTGTCAATGTATATTATCCAAATATCAACTTTTCGTAATTTTCGCTTATTGATAATTAGAGATATTGAGGTTCAAATTAGTGTTCCGACAAATGTGTCCCAAAGAAATGAGTAAACTAATAAAAAACAGAGGGAGTATACTACTATTTTGGTTAGTTTTTAAATAATTATCCTATTATCTTAAATAGAACGGTCTTTTCACCAAATACCCCCGACAAATCACAAAATTCACCATATACCCTCAATGTTTCAGATATTCACCATATACCCCTGAGTTTTCAAAACTGTGCATCAAATGCCCTTTTACTAACGGCAGTTAATTCACCGTTAGCGTTATTTACAATTTTGCCATTATTAACCCCCTAACCCGAACCATAACCCCCACCCAAACCCTAACCCAAACCCTAACCCAAATCCTAATCCCTAACCCCTAACCCCGACCCACCCTCCCCTCCCCTCCCCTCCACCCGGCCCCCACTCCCTCCCCCTCCCCCTCCACCCAGGTGCCCCCACCCCCACCTCCTCCCCTCGGCCGCCGCCGCCCCCCCTCCCCTCGATCGCCGCAACCCACCTCCTCCCCGCGATTTCCCCGGCCCTCCACTCCCTCCCCTCGCGATTTCCCCGGCCCCCCCCCTCCCGCGATTTCCCCAGTCCCCGCCCCCTCCCCGCGATTTCTCTCTCCCGACACCCTCCCCTCTCTTACACCTGCCTTTGCGTCCGCCGACTCGAATTCTTGCGGGTTAAGGTTGGCCGGCGAGGCGCGTGGTAGGGCGGTGCGGGCTGGGTTCAAATGCTTTCCGGGAAGGGGGGTTAGTTCTCGCGTGTTGCCGACTCGAATTCTTGCGGGGGGAGGGTGGGGGGCTGCGGAGGAGGAGGGGGGCTGGCGGGGGGAGGGGAGGGGGCTGGGGCTGTGGAGGGAGGGGGAGGGGGTGGGGGCTGTGGAGGGGGGGAGGGATGGGGGAGGGGTGGTTAGGGTTTAGATTAGATTTTAGGGATTATGGTTTAGATTAGGATTTAAATTAGGGTTTAGATTTTAGGGTTAGGGTTTAATAATGACAATATCGTAAATAAAGCTAACGACGACTTAACGTCCGTTAGAAAAAGGGTAGATGGTGCACAGTTTTGAAAACTCAGGGGTATATGGTGAACATCTGAAACATTGAGGGTATATGGTGAATTTCGTGATTTGTCGGGGGTATTTGGTGAAAAAACCGTAAATAGAAAATTTAACCTCACCACACCAACTCAACTCATGTGATGTGGGTCCTTCTATTAATTATTTTCCTATTCACACTCTCTCTTCATATATGATGTGGACCTCTCCACTAGCTCTCTTCCTCTCTTACTTTATCAATTTTTTACTTTTACTTTAACTCTAATTAACCAAACAACTTACACAGTTACACTCCTCTACTATTTACTCTTAATATGCGTGCTCAAACCTAACAAGACAATTAATTGATGATAAAGGGACTATAAAGTTTTACATGTAAGTTTTAGTTTGGACTTTAGACGAATATATATATTTGCTATAGTTAATAGTGGTTAGACAAAGTTCCACGTATTGTTGATGATAGTATGATCTGTATTTTCGCATGTAACGAAATTTTAGCTAGTAAAATATGAGATGGAAAATGTGTAGAAAATATCTCTAGTAGACTCATGAGAGAATAATATAGCTGGTTTAATTCACAAATAAACTTATAGGCTCTTCTCCATCTTGTATGTAGATCAACTCAGATATATGCATGTTAATTCAAACTTTAAGTTTTTTAGCAATGTAATCATGCACCCAATAATTTTGGAGTCCTGATGGTTTATCTTACAGTATATAGTTTTTTTTTTTTGATAAGTAAGTAAGATTGCATTACTTTCAAAACATTTTACACCTAAACATTCCAAAGAGCAAACGAACCAACTAGGTTGGACCCTTTAAACTCAAAGGAATGAAAACTAATCCAACAGGATTACAAGCCATTTATAAGCCATTTATAAGCCAAATATGAACTCTACAGATTGCTAAACCAACACCGATCCCTCCTGCTAATCTTCTGTGGCAATATAGTCCCAATCCTCAGTTTCACCACTTGTCGAATCTGATTGACAGTGTGCTCCACACTGGTATACAAGCATTCCGATAGCTACTATTCTTGTCTTGCCAGATAAAATAAATGAGAGCTGCAAGGCCAGCATACATCACTTGTTTCACAAATTTAGACCTCTTTGAATCCTGCACCCATCTGATAAGTGCCTGAATTGTCTTCCTAGTAGTTGTAATCCCCAACCAATTCTTGATTGCCAATTAACAATTTTCACTGAACAGACAATTAAAGAATAAGTGTATGTGATTCTCAGCTGCATTGTTGCAGATTAAACACAAATCAGAGCTGATGATTCCTACTTGAGCCATCTTGGCTGTTGTCTACAGTTTGGATTGTGCTGCCATCCAACTTATAAAACGATGTTTAGGAACATTTAATTTGTTCCAAACCATCACATCCCAAATAACTATATCCTTACCACCTTTAAGCTTATCATATACCTCCTGAATAGAATATTTTGCCATTGTAGATAATTCAGTTTCAAAATAGAAATGCTTCAACTCCTCTTTAACATGACAAATCCTTTTCCAATACCAGCTTGCTCCAATTTTAGGAACATAGCTCCACCAATTCTCTCCTTTCACATACACTGAGTTAATCCATTTTATCCAAACATTATCTTATTTGGATGAGATGGCTAGACATACTTTCCCAGGCAAGCTACATTCCAGGTTATAACATCTCTAAAACCAATCCCTCCACATTTCTTACTCCAACACAATGCATCCCAAGCTATAGCTCCTGGTTTATTGGAGTAAGCATCACCAGACCATAAGAATGCCCTGCAGATTTGTGAAACTTCATGAAGCACACTTTTAGGCAAAATGAAAACTTGTGCCCAGTACCTATGCAAACTCAACAGTACTGAGTTGATAAGTTGTGCTCTAGCTGAGTAGGATAAGTTCCTTGAGCTCCAAACTCTGATCCTTGATGTCATCTTCTCCATAATTACTTCACATTGAGCTTTTGTTATCCTCTTTGTACAAATAGGTACACCAAGATACTTGAATGGGAGATTACTTCTCATAAAGCCAGAAACATTCATAATTCTCTCTATATCACCTTCATTCATGCCACAGGTGTAAAATGCTGATTTTTGCACATTTGCTTTCAAGCAAGCCAGATGTGGTAGAGAATAGCTTAAAAGCACTCAGCAACATATACACAGATGAAAATTCTCCCTTGCTACACATTATTAAATCGTCAGCAAAACATATGTGTGTTAATTTTATCTCTCTACATCTAGGATGAAATTTAAAATCTGCCATCTCACTCATTTTAAGAAGTATTCTTGACAAATACTCCATACACACCACAAACAAAAGGGGAGACATTGGATCTCCTTGTCTCAACCCTCTTGTAGACTTGAAATATCCCTCCATATGACCATTAATCATCAAAGAGTACATTGGGGTGGTTACACAATTCATAACTAGCCTAATAAAATTACTAGGAAAGCCTAATTGTGTTAACATCTCCTGCAAAATCTCTCAATTGACAGTATCATATGCTTTTTGAATGTCAATTTTTTACATACAACTAGGACTCACTTTTTTCCTATTGTAATATTTTACCATATCTTGAATGACCATTATATTGTGAACAATAAAACGCCCATGAACAAATCCTCCCTGATTCTCAATGATTAGATCAGGCATGACCTGTCTCATTCTCCCACATAATACTTTTGTGACACACTTATATAAAGTATTACAACATGATATTGGCCTATATTCACTAACATTTTGAGGACATCTAGTCTTAGGAATTAGAGTTATTGTGGTATTGTTTAACTCTTTTAACATTCGACCACTTTGTAAAACATCTTAGACTGCTGCAATTACCTCATCACATGTGATGTCCCAGCTATCTCTGTAGAAAAAAGCACCAAATCCATCAGGCCCTGGGCTTTTGTTGCCAGGAATGGAAAAAAGTGCTCTTTTCACCTCCTCTGCTGTGAATGGGGCCTCCAGGATTGCCTTGTGTTCTTCTGTAATCAGTGGGCCTGCTTGTACAACCTCATGCATCACTTTAGATCTGTGTTGCTCAGGACTACCCAATAACTTCTTATAATATGCCACAAAAGCTTCAGTTACTGCTATATGGTCTTCATGCCAAGTACCGTGTTCATCAAATATACTATATATTTGATTTTGAACTCTTCTAGACTTTATGCTTTGATGGAATAATCTTGTGTTTTCATCACCATCCTTGATCCATTCCATCTTAGTTTTTTGCCCCAAAAATTCCAGGTATGCCTTATGTTTCTCTTTATGTTCTTGTATTGCTTGCAATCCATCTTCTGCTACCTGTGTCAGCCCATCTGCAGCATGATTTTGATGCATCTTTTCTTGTATTTCAATCATTCTTCTGTAAGCTTTCAATTCAGCAGCTTGTAAATCATTGAAAGCCTGCTTGTTTAATTCCTTCAAAGCTACTTTCACTCTCTTCAATTTCTTCAGAATTGTGAACATTTTTGTCCCTTGAATCTCTTGATTCCAAGCTTCCCTGATATATAATTTCTTGATACTGTGTAGAACTCCTCCACATAGTAAAGTACCTGAAAGGCCTCCTGCCCTGCCTTTCATTTTGATGAGTTGTGATAAGTGCATGAGAGTGATTAAACTCTCCTTCACTTTGGAAACATACTTCTGCAGTATCATACACCTCTTGCCATTTTGTGTTTCCAAGAACCCTGTCTAGCTTAGAGAAAACCCGTGCCATGCCATGTTGTTTGTTGTTCCAGGTAAAAAAAATTACATATGGACTTAATGTCTTCAACATCACAATCCCTCATACAATCCCTTATATCCACCATTTCCTCATTCCTCACTAAGGTACTAATTCTCTCATCTGCATTCATAACACTATTGAAATCTCCACATAACAACCATGATTCCAAGGTTTTCAAGCTTCTCAAATCATTCCATAATTCTATCCTTCTACTCCTTTCATTAAACGCATACACAAAAGTGCAATAAAAACCAGGTAAACCACTCTTTGGCTGAATGTAACAATGAATCAGCTGACTTGTCCCTCTAATAATATTCACATCAAAGCTCCCTGGTTGCCAAGCAAGTATCACTCTACCACCATCATGGTAACTAGCATTTGAGGTAAAACACCAACCTCTGAACACCCTTTGATAAAGACTACCAATAGTAGCCTTTATTTTTGTCTCCAAGAGACTAACAATACCTATGGGAAATCTGTGAATGAAATTATTCACATCTTTCTGTTTTTGTATATTGTTAATCCCTCAGACATTCCAACGTAATATTTTATCCATTGATAAAGGGAGGGTCCCCCCTACCCTTACTAGCACCATAACTCACTTCAGTGTCCTTCCTTGACCCAGCCTCTTGATTACCTCCTGTGTTTACTTGATTATCCCCTACATCATCTTGTAATGACATAAATGAATTCCCTGTATGGATAGGGTTCACATTAGATACTCTTACCCTGATTGGTTTTAATGCTTTCTGAAAACCATATGGGTCTACTATTGTGTTCACTGCTGTCTGCATAGGTGGCTCTTTTGTGTTTATGACATTTGCAGTACTTTTAGCAACCCATACCTGCTTCACCCTCTTCCTACACTCCTTAGTGTCATGCCCCATAATCTTGCACACACTACACCTACTGGGCTCACTCATACACAACTGGCACTTCAGTTCTCTCCTCATATTCATTAATGAAGTGAATATGATCTGGGAAATACTGCTCAATTCTCACTTCAACAAGGATTCTTGCATATTGAATCTTATCACGATTCCTTGTTGATTCATCCCTCTTAATTGGATCACCTATTTGAGCTACAATTCTATGTAAAGTCTTTTCACCCCAATACTTAATGTCAAGCTTCAACTGAACCCAAATTGGCAATGTTTTGATGTCCTCTCTCTCAAAAGCCAAATCTGGCGTCCAAGGTTTCAGTACCATATAGGTTTTTTATCAAAAAAGTAATGTCCATCAAGAACATTATCTCTTGAATCCATGGCCTTAAAATGAACTAGAAATATACCCTTCTTCACAACCGCAATCTTATCTACACCATAACTCTTCCAAACTCTCCTCAAAAAACTCTCCATTACTTGAATCGAAGGATTAGAACCCACCACATAACAAATTAATGATGAGTTCCATAAATTAACCTCCTCTTCAATATCCTCAAAAGAAATTTTCACCTCTTCTCTATTCACTGTTTCATTCAATTTAGTTCGTATTTCTGTAGTATTCACATTGTTATTCACAATTCTATCACCAGTATTATCTCTAGTATCAACATTATTATCATCATTCACATCTATTTCATCATTCAATTCCTAAAGAATTGGAACAGGGGACATACCTTCAGTTTGACGAACTGACTGATTATGAGAATCCACGCTTCGATGAATCGACTGTAATTATTCATTGAAGTTATATCTAACCTCCGATCACTGTTTCAGTTGTTGAAGAGATGATTTCGGTGTGTGAACCTCACCAATTTCCAATCCAAAATCAATCGCCTCCACTCCTAGAATCCCATCCATTGAACGAGTTCTTAAGGCTTGAGAATCCGACAATGGACCCTTCTCCTTCTCCTTCTGTTTTCCAGTATTTCCTCCTTGAGATTTCCCCGTCGCTTTTCTGGCCATGGCGACGGTGCAAGATACGCTATCATGCATCGAGAGAGAAACTTAGGGAAAAAGTCTCTAGGATGGCTAAAGCATGTAAATTAGTTACAATATATAGTTGGTGTAATCATGCACATGCAAATATACAGACATTTGTGGTTGGTGAATAAATGATTTTCCTAATGATCTCTTAATAGTCATACATCAGATTCCACTATTGTAATTGGATTAAGAAGATTATTCAAAGCTCTATTGATATCCATAATAAGAGTTAACCATTACATATCTTCAATGCGAAGCTAGCCCCCACTTGTAATAGATAATAAGAGGTTGTTTTATACAACATATTAAGAGTTTGACTTGTGTTCTTCACTTATTAGTTATTATGCCAATGAAGTAGTTAAGAACATTAAAGTTGTTTGTTTCCCATTGCTATCAGCAACCTGGCTATGAGCAATTTGTTGAGTTATTGGAACTTAAGGTTTTGACTGTTTGATATTGCATCTGATACACATTAATTATATACTATACATTTTTTATCAACAATCAATATAGTTTTTAGATTATCACCACTTAAAATTTTGACTTTTGATGGGTAATGTAATGTGTGACTATGAAGTCAAGATACAGAAAATTACATCCTCCTTTATTTACTTCTTTGCTCATAGAAACATAAGTGCTATATACAGCCAACAAAAAGGCTAAATACAACACCTAAAATCTAGTACAACCTAGCCATAGTTAATCTTATCTTTTTCTAATTAAAAGAAAATAGAAATGAAAATTTTGGTGTTATCTATCAAATTTTCCACCTGACGTTTCATCAAACTGCAAACCGGAAGATATATGACAATATTAATGATGTATTACAATATTACAATATTACAAAAAGATTCCACTTGACTATGTTTTTCATTATGTCTAAATCACAAATCTTATTGTCAAAGTGAAAAGTGCGAATAGTGAAAAAGTAGAATTGTTGCATTTAATTCGGAACGGAGGAAGTATGTATTACTGCAAACAACACTTGGAATCATTAATACATATCATTAAAGCGACCTCCATGGTATCATTAATATACTCATGTAAAACTTACTGAATCTTATTGTAACGCCCCGAAATTACATAACCTTAATCGTTAGCGGAATCATAGCTTAAGCCTGTGGGTTAGGGCCCACTTATAATATAAGAGTATAGAATGATAATTTATCTATACATTTGCTCATCATAAAATAATACTTGTTCATTTATCATACAAAATATTCTAAACCTCATAGAACCATACATAGTCTCCTCAACACATCTCTTTATAATAGCCATACTGTAACTGTTCTTCAATACCTAAAACATAAAACAAAACGTCATGAGCCGAGGCTCAGTAACATACTACCCTAACATCGTAAAAGCATTTCAATTTATTTTGGTTGCAAACAGGGAGAAGAGAAATAGTAAAACCATTTCGTAAACATAGCCATTAAATCATAATCATAAAACATTATCATCACTCTTTGTCATGTTCATCATCATATATCTTTTACTTTGGTAACTTGGCTAGTACAACGGAAGGGACGTCTCCCCAGAACATAACATCATCGTAAACGGAAGGCAGCCACCCGAGGACGAAAGCCCTCACAAACGGAAGGTGGCGTTAGTGCCCAAAGTATAGTAATGCGGTGCCACCCGAGGACATTAGCCCTTATAAACGGAAGGTGGGGAAGCGGCGGAAGGTACGTGCACGACCCGGGATAATGAATACGCCAAGAACCATCTTTCACTTAACTTTATCATGTTTCGTTTCTTTTACGTATCATAATTACATTACATCATCGTAATCGTAATCATAAAACGTAATCTTAATCGTAACGTAACCATAATTACATTACCTCATCGTAATCATAATCATGGAACGTAATTATAATCATTAAACGTAATCATAACCATAATTTCATAACATTAAAATCGTCATACTTCATAGCATTAAATCATTTCATAAACATCATTTACATAGCAAACATTTCATATCCCGCACACCATAAATAACATAGCATAAACATCGTATAAAGCATCATAAAACATAGTTTGGAAAGGGAAGTGCGAGTGCTAGCAGTAGACGTTACCTGAAATCCTGCTTACCAACTTTTGATAGCCGGGGGAGGCTTGTAATATTCTTTATCTTCCTTAATCTATTCAAGAATAGTTTTATTAATGAACATTTTGTTATTTAGCTTTTAAGCCTAAATATTAGTTAGCGCTCATAAAGGTCATAGCATTCATTATTTTGTCATAAAGGTCTCGACAAAGGTCATTATTAACTTAGTCGTTAATAACTTCTTAAGGTGACTCTTTAATCGACTAATAAGTGAAATAAGTCCTTTAGTTATACTTTTAGAATTATCGAAACATTATACTTACAATTACACATATTATAAGAGTTCATAGTTAATCATCCATTCATCGTCTATCATTAAACTAATTAAATTTATAGCTATAATAGAACTATTAATATTATTATAACATTATTTAATCTCATAAAACTCGTAAGTCAAGTTATCTTGTTATATTAAGTATTAGTGGAAGTAATAATAAATTAAACTCATATTATAAATAACAAGCTTATTGGATTTTTAATTAGTTTTAAACAACTCAATTAGTTTAGTAATCATGAAATATAACCCAATAATAGTTTTTAGGAGTCAAGTTAAGTGGTTTAATTAAACTAACCAAATCAGTCCATAGAATAAGTTCAAGCATCTTTTTAGCCCAACAAATTAACCAAGTTTGTTAAACTAAGTGAATCAGTTTTCTTTAGGCCCAAACTTAAACTAATCATCAAAGGGTGTAATTGGGCTTGTATTTGTGAACTTTAAAATCGAAATCCAAAGGAAAATAAAATGAAGAAACAAGAGGGAATTTATACCTCGCTACTAAGAGCAGTGAGGAGCGAGAGGAGTGGAGCCGAGCTCCGCGAACTGGCGACGATGGACGGGCGAAGCGGCGTCGGCGGCGACGCGAGCCGGTTGGTTCGAGGGGTGGTGCTCGCAGCGGCCGGGCGGCAAGCGCAAGTGAAGCGAGGCACGAGAAAAGGAAGAAAGGAACGGGGCCACGAGGCCGCAGCGGCGGTGTTGCGGCGGTGGATGAAGGCGGGTGGCGCATGTGCAGGGTGGTGCACCGGTGATGCGCTCGGTGGTCGGCGGCGGCAGTGGTGGTGGTGTTTGAAACCCGAAACGAGAGGAGAGAGAAAATTGGGTTTTCTTTTTGGGTTTCTTTGAGTCGTGTTTTCCGGCGAGTTGTTGACTGAAAAATCAGTTTAGTTCTTAGGTGGTGGTGAAGTGAGATGAAAGGATGAAAGTTGTTGGTGATGGTGTTCTTGGTGAGTAACCATGGCTATTTATAGCCATTGAGGAGTTCCTATACAACTTGAAAACCATGTCTTGAAGATAACTATGGAGCTTGAAGAGAATTTGTATTTCAATTGTTCTCTTGTTGTGGCAGCCATTTAATGGTTGTTGGGAAGAAAATTTTGAAATAACTTGGTTTGCCATGTAAGGGAAAGAAGGAGGTGGAAGAAGGTGGAAGAAGGTGGAAGGAGGAGGAAGTATGAAGAAGGAAATTGGTGGGAAAAGTCAAGTTTGGTTTTTCCACTTCTTCAAATACCTTTCCTTCTTTTCTTTTGCTTCTATTATTATTATTATTATTACTATTATTAAACTAAAATAATTTCACTTTGGATAATTCATATTAAAAGAGAAGTTATGCATATTGTGATTTTTAATTACTTACTTGTTAAGCTAATTATAATTCATAACTACTTAATAAAAATTACATTCTTCTCTTTTATTTATTTTAGAAAAATCATACCTTAATAGCTTATAATAGTTTAATTAGAACTTCATTGATAACATAATTAGTAAACCAATAATTAGTTAGCTAATTAAGCATGTTTAAATTTTCAGGATATTACATTCTCACCCCCTTAGAAAAAGTTTCGTCCTCGAAACTTAAATAACATAGTCAAGTGCCGAGTAAGGCCTTTCATAAAATTTTAACGTCACATTCACATACAAGTGCATAACACATATACATAGTAGTAAGTAGTACGCACACATAACTTTGCATAATTATAAGTCTGTCAAGTAAACAAATGCAGGTATCCTGATCATTATTAGTTAAAACCAACGACAGTCGTACGCACATCGAGTTCGTTAATCCACGTCCAACCATACTTTTTAAATAGCAGGAGAGGGATTAAAGAAGGCGTCATTAGCTTCAGTCTGTTGCATTACGTATGCTCTTCCCGCTTATGTGGACCCACGTCATCAGTTTCTTTCTCTCTAATTCTCATCATTCACATAATCTCGAAACAACATTACATTCCATTAAATATTTCGAATCCTCATGACTTCAAATATCCAAAAACATAATATCATACGTGGTCCACCAGTTTACTAGAAAGCATAAACCCAAATTCATTAAGCTAACTTGCCTTTAATACATCAATATAATCCTCTCTCATAACCATTTGAAGAGTTTAATCGTGCTTTGCATATAGCTTATTCATTCTCCTTCTATATTATGATCGTCATTGAACATTAATGAGCATCACATTTTGAACCTGTCTCCAAAATGACAGTATCATCTGATAAGGTATTCACCAGAACTGTTAAATTCATTATTTCATTATGTATCCATCCTCAATTTCAGTCGTCACATTAAACCATTATCATCATCATAGCCCCAAAGTTAAAAACATTTACCTTCCCAATCAATCATAACGTATTCCTAATAAAGTTTCTTACATAATTAACTCAAGTGTTCAAGCTCTTAATTGCTCAAGATTCTATCAACCTACATAGTGGTTTATTCTTCATCACGACTTCGATTTCCTCAACATTTCCTCAAGATTCTATAAACATATCATCTTCTTTTTTTCTTTTTTTTTTATGGGAATTCTATCACTTGAATTCATCTATTATACATTTCTAAATTGTATCAATGACCATACCAATGAGACATTTATCTAATAAATTCTCAAACAGAAAGGTTTCTTACCGGAAGTCTTTCAAAGAAGGTCAAGCACTTACTTCTCCAAATTCAGTTTTCTATTGACGACCATATGCTTACTTCCTAATCACA
This sequence comes from Beta corolliflora, assembly GCA_947648045.1. Classification (NCBI taxonomy): domain Eukaryota; kingdom Viridiplantae; phylum Streptophyta; class Magnoliopsida; order Caryophyllales; family Amaranthaceae; genus Beta; species Beta corolliflora. The sequence continues at coordinate 88,848 of CANSZD010001355.1, forward strand.
CTCCATGTAGCTATTACATCTCCAAGTAGCACACTCCTATTCCTTTAAGATATATATTTATCTAACTTCTTCAATCAATGCTTCACATTACCTAAAAGTCATAGCACCAACCATAACACCAACCATAACATCCAATTATGACGTACTTCAGCTTTTCAAAAACTCAAATCCTGAAGTAATATCAAGTACTTTCTAACTCCTCAAGTAGAAATCCTAATTCCTTATAAATTTTCGAATCTCGAAATCGGCATATAAAATTCAATCCCAAAATAAGTATCACGTCATTAAATAATTAGATAATCTCCACCATACCATTAACTTTAGATATTCAGAATGCCTTAACCTCCTTTTCTTTATACCACCCAATAATATATATTCTTAATCATCATGAAATCTCTAAACATTCTTTACATTAGTTCATTAACACTTTTTGTGTCTTTCCTCAAACATAAAATATAACCACTCATACCTCAAAAGATCATTCACAAATCATTCGTCCCTATTACTCAAATAACCATCAGTTTATCCTTGAGCCATTCAACATCGAACTTTTCACATAATTCACACAAAGTAAGAATCTCGTAATTTTCCCTTCAGCGTCTTATTTCTTAGATTTTACTAACCCAAAACTTAAGATTACCAATCACTAAATATTATCCTTAAAGGATCATAAGGTTGAATTCTTATTTCTTAGCTTCTAATTACCCAAATAATACTCAACTTTCTCAATATCTTAATACCCAAAGGATCATACCTAGGCGATGCAAAGTCTAAGACTCCACACTTTCGGCTAGGTTTCGGCCTCGATACCATTTACGTAACGCCCGAAAATACATAACCTTAATCGTCAGCGGAATCATAGCTTAAGCCCGTGGGTTAGGGCCCACTTATAATATAAGAGTATAGAATGATAATTTATCTATACATTTGCTCATCATAAAATAATACTTGTTCATTTATCATACAAAATATTCTAAACCTCATAGAACCATACATAGTCTCCTCAACACATCTCTTTATAATAGCCATACTGTAACTGTTCTTCAATACCTAAAACATAAAACAAAAACGTCATGAGCCGAGGCTCGGTAACATACTACCCTAACATCGTAAAAGCATTTCAATTTATTTTGGTTGCAAACGGGGAGAAGAGAAATAGTAAAACCATTTCGTAAACATAGCCATTAAATCATAATCATAAAACATTATCATCACTCTTTGTCATGTTCATCATCATATATCTTTTACTTTGGTAACTTGGCTAGTACAACGGAAGGGACGTCTCCCCGAACATAACATCATCGTAAACGGAAGGCAACCACCCGAGGACGAAAGCCCTCACAAACGGAAGGTGGCGTTAGTGCCCAAAGTATAGTAATGCGGTGCCACCCGAGGACATTAGCCCTTATAAACGGAAGGTGGGGAACGGCCGGAAGGTACGTGCACGACCCGGGATAACGAATCTTGCCAAGAACCATCTTTCACTTAACTTTATCATGTTTCGTTTCTTTTACGTATCATAATTACATTACATCATCGTAATCGTAATCATAAAACGTAATCTTAATCGTAACGTAACCATAATTACATTACCTCATCGTAATCATAATCATGGAACGTAATTATAATCATTAAACGTAATCATAACCATAATTTCATAACATTAAAATCGTCATACTTCATAGCATTAAATCATTTCATAAACATCATTTACATAGCAAACATTTCATATCCCGCACACCATAAATAACATAGCATAAACATCGTATAAAGCATCATAAAACATAGTTTGGAAAGGGAAGTGCGAGTGCTAGCGAGACGTTACCCGAAATCCCGCTACCAACTTTTGATAGCCTGGGGAGGCTTGTAATATTCTTTATCTTCCTTAATCTATTCAAGAATAGTTTTATTAATGAACATTTTGTTATTTAGCTTTTAAGCCTAAATATTAGTTAGCGCTCATAAAGGTCATAGCATTCATTATTTTGTCATAAAGGTCTCGACAAAGGTCATTATTAACTTAGTCGTTAATAACTTCTTAAGGTGACTCTTTAATCGACTAATAAGTGAAATAAGTCCTTTAGTTATACTTTTAGAATTATCGAAACATTATACTTACAATTACACATATTATAAGAGTTCATAGTTAATCATCCATTCATCGTCTATCATTAAACTAATTAAATTTATAGCTATAATAGAACTATTAATATTATTATAACATTATTTAATCTCATAAAACTCGTAAGTCAAGTTATCTTGTTATATTAAGTATTAGTGGAAGTAATAATAAATTAAACTCATATTATAAATAACAAGCTTATTGGATTTTTAATTAGTTTTAAACAACTCAATTAGTTTAGTAATCATGAAATATAACCCAACAATAGTTTTTAGGAGTCAAGTTAAGTGGTTTAATTAAACTAACCAAATCAGTCCATAGAATAAGTTCAAGCATCTTTTTAGCCCAACAAATTAACCAAGTTTGTTAAACTAAGTGAATCAGTTTTCTTTAGGCCCAAACTTAAACTAATCATCAAAGGGTGTAATTGGGCTTGTATTTGTGAACTTTAAAATCTGAAATCCAAAGGAAAATAAAATGAAGAAACAAGAGGGAATTTATACCTCTGCTACTAAGAGCAGTGAGGAGCAGAGGAGTGGAGCTGAGCTCCGGCGAACGGCGACGATGGACGGCAGCGAGAAGCGGCGTCGGCGGCGACGCGAACAGTTGGTTCGAGGGGTGGTGCTCTGGCGAGCTGGGCAGCAGCGCAAGTGAAGCAGGGCACGAGAAAAAGGAAGAAAGGAAGCAGGGCCACGAGCTGCAGCGGCAGGTTGCCGGCGGTGGATGAAGGCAGGTGGCGCAGCTGTGCAGGTGGTGCACTGGTGATGCGCTGGTGGTCGGCGGCAGCCGGTGGTGGTGGTGTTTGAAACCCGAAACAGAGGAGAGAGAGAAAATTGGGTTTTCTTTTTGGGTTTCTTTGAGTCGTGTTTTCCGGCGAGTTGTTGACTGAAAAATCAGTTTAGTTCTTAGGTGGTGGTGAAGTGAGATGAAAGGATGAAAGTTGTTGGTGATGGTGTTCTTGGTGAGTAACCATGGCTATTTATAGCCATTGAGGAGTTCCTATACAACTTGAAACCATGTCTTGAAGATAACTATGGAGCTTGAAGAGAATTTGTATTTCAATTGTTCTCTTGTTGTGGCAGCCATTTAATGGTTGTTGGGAAGAAAATTTTGAAATAACTTGGTTTGCCATGTAAGGGAAAGAAGGAGGTGGAAGAAGGTGGAAGGAGGAGGAAGTATGAAGAAGGAAATTGGTGGGAAAAGTCAAGTTTGGTTTTTCCACTTCTTCAAATACCTTTCCTTCTTTTCTTTTGCTTCTATTATTATTATTATTATTACTATTATTAAACTAAAATAATTTCACTTTGGATAATTCATATTAAAAGAGAAGTTATGCATATTGTGATTTTTAATTACTTACTTGTTAAGCTAATTATAATTCATAACTACTTAATAAAAATTACATTCTTCTCTTTTATTTATTTTAGAAAAATCATACCTTAATAGCTTATAATAGTTTAATTAGAACTTCATTGATAACATAATTAGTAAACCAATAATTAGTTAGCTAATTAAGCATGTTTAAATTTTCAGGATATTACATTCTCACCCCCTTAGAAAAAGTTTCGTCCTCGAAACTTAAATAACATAGTCAAGTGCCGAGTAAGGCCTTTCATAAAATTTTAACGTCACATTCACATACAAGTGCATAACACATATACATAGTAGTAAGTAGTACGCACACATAACTTTGCATAATTATAAGTCTGTCAAGTAAACAAATGCAGGTATCCTGATCATTATTAGTTAAAACCAATGACAGTCGTACGCACATCGAGTTCGTTAATCCACGTCCAACCATACTTTTTAAATAGCAGGAGAGGGATTAAAGAAGGCGTCATTAGCTTCAATCTGTTGCATTACGTATGCTCTTCCCGCTCATGTGGACCCACGTCATCAGTTTCTTTCTCTCTAATTCTCATCATTCACATAATCTCGAAACAACATTACATTCCATTAAATATTTCGAATCCTCATGACTTCAAATATCCAAAAACATAATATCATACGTGGTCCACCAGTTTACTAGAAAGCCTAAACCCAAATTCATTAAGCTAACTTGCCTTTAATACATCAATCTAATCCTCTCTCATAACCATTTGAAGAGTTTAATCGTGCTTTGCATATAGCTTATTCATTCTCCTTCTATATTATGATCGTCATTGAACATTTATGAGCATCACATTATGAACCTGTCTCCAAAATGACAGTATCATCTGATAAGGTATTCACCAGAACTGTTAAATTCATTATTTCATTATGTATCCATCCTCAATTTCAGTCGTCACATTAAACCATTATCATCATCATAGCCCCAAAGTTAAAAACATTTACCTTCCCAATCAATCATAACGTATTCCTAATAAAGTTTCTTACATAATTAACTCAAGTGTTCAAGCTCTTAATTGCTCAAGATTCTATCAACCTACATAGTGGTTTATTCTTCATCACGACTTCAATTTCCTCAACATTTCCTCAAGATTCTATAAACATATCATCTTCTTTTTTTCTTTTTTTTTTATGGGAATTCTATCACTTGAATTCATCTATTATACATTTCTAAATTGTATTAATGACCATACCAATGAGACATTTATCTAATAAATTCTCAAACAGAAAGGTTTCTTACCGAAAGTCTTTCAAAGAAGGTCAAGCACTTACTTCTCCAAATTCAGTTTTCTATTGACGACCATATGCTTACTTCCTAATCACGCTCCATGTAGCTATTACATCTCCAAGTAGCACACTCCTATTCCTTTAAGATATATATTTATCTAACTTCTTCAATCAATGCTTCACATTACCTAAAAGTCATAGCACCAACCATAACACCAACCATAACATCCAATTATGACGTACTTCAGCTTTTCAAAAACTCAAATCCTGAAGTAATATCAAGTACTTTCTAACTCCTCAAGTAGAAATCCTAATTCCTTATAAATTTTCGAATCTCGAAATCGGCATATAAAAATCAATCCCAAAATAAGTATCACGTCATTAAATAATTAGATAATCTCCACCATACCATTAACTTTAGATATTCAGAATGCCTTAACCTCCTTTTCTTTATACCACCCAATAATATATATTCTTAATCATCATGAAATCTCTAAACATTCTTTACATTAGTTCATTAACACTTTTTGTGTCTTTCCTCAAACATAAAATATAACCACTCATACCTCAAAAGATCATTCACAAATCATTCGTCCCTATTACTCAAATAACCATCAGTTATCCTTGAGCCATTCAACATCGAACTTTTCACATAATTCATACAAAGTAAGAATCTCGTAATTTTCCCTTCAGCGTCTTATTTCTTAGATTTTACTAACCCAAAACTTAAGATTACCAATCACTAAATATTATCCTTAAAGGATCATAAGGTTGAATTCTTATTTCTTAGCTTCTAATTACCCAAATAATACTCAACTTTCTCAATATCTTAATACCCAAACATACCTAGGCGATGCAAAGTCTAAGACTCCACACTTCCGGCTAGGTTTCGGCTCTGATACCATTCTGTAACGCCCCGAAAATACATAACCTTAATCGTCAGCGGAATCATAGCTTAAGCCCGTGGGTTAGGGCCCACTTATAATATAAGAGTATAGAATGATAATTTATCTATACATTTGCTCATCATAAAATAATACTTGTTCATTTATCATACAAAATATTCTAAACCTCATAGAACCATACATAGTCTCCTCAACACATCTCTTTATAATAGCCATACTGTAACTGTTCTTCAATACCTAAAACATAAAACAAAACGTCATGAGCCGAGGCTCAGTAACATACTACCCTAACATCGTAAAAGCATTTCAATTTATTTTGGTTGCAAACAGGGAGAAGAGAAATAGTAAAACCATTTCGTAAACATAGCCATTAAATCATAATCATAAAACATTATCATCACTCTTTGTCATGTTCATCATCATATATCTTTTACTTTGGTAACTTGGCTAGTACAACGGAAGGGACGTCTGAGCTCCGGCGAACGGCGACGATGGATGGCAGCGAGAAGCGGCGTCGGCGGCGACGCGAGTAGTTGGTTCGAGGGGTGGTGCTCTGGCGAGCTGGGCAGCAGCGCAAGCGAAGCAGGGCACGAGAAAAAGGAAGAAAGGAAGTAGGGCCACGAGCTGCAGCGGCAGGTTGCCGGCGGTGGATGAAGGCAGGTGGCGCAGCTGTGCAGGTGGTGCACTGGTGATGCGCTGGTGGTCGGCGGCAACTGGTGGTCGGTGGCAGCCGGTGGTGGTGGTGTTTGAAACCCGAAACAGAGGAGAGAGAGAAAATTGGGTTTTCTTTTTGGGTTTCTTTGAGTCGTGTTTTCCGGCGAGTTGTTGACTGAAAAATCTGTTTAGTTCTTAGGTGGTGGTGAAGTGAGATGAAAGGATGAAAGTTGTTGGTGATGATGTTCTTGGTGAGTAACCATGGCTATTTATAGCCATTGAGGAGTTCCTATACAACTTGAAAACCATGTCTTGAAGATAACTATGGAGCTTGAAGGGAATTTGTATTTCAATTGTTCTCTTGTTGTGGCAGCCATTTAATGGTTGTTGGGAAGAAAATTTTGAAATAACTTGGTTTGCCATGTAAGGGAAAGAAGGAGGTGGAAGAAGGTGGAAGGAGGAGGAAGTATGAAGAAGGAAATTGGTGGAAAAAGTCAAGTTTGATTTTTCCACTTCTTCAAATACCTTTCCTTCTTTTCTTTTGCTTCTATTATTATTATTATTATTACTATTATTAAACTAAAATAATTTCACTTTGGATAATTCATATTAAAAGAGAAGTTATGCATATTGTGATTTTTAATTACTTACTTGTTAAGCTAATTATAATTCATAACTACTTAATAAAAATTACATTCTTCTCTTTTATTTATTTTAGAAAAATCATACCTTAATAGCTTATAATAGTTTAATTAGAACTTCATTGATAACATAATTAGTAAACCAATAATTAGTTAGCTAATTAAGCTTGTTTAAATTTTCAGGATATTACACTTATAACCTGTTTACCCCCAAAAGAGCATAAGCAACGTGATTTATCCATTAGAAAATTAAGACACTGCAATAAACTCGACTCAAGTGCAGTGTAGTCATTCACTAGTACAGAATCGACGATTTGTGTCGGCTTATTTGCGTCGCACCCTCGAAGAAATTATTCAAATTGTCAATTTGCGTCGGATAGCATTAAAAGTCCGACGCAAATACCCTGAGGACAGCAATAGGAGCCGCACATGTGCGTCGGATCCTAAGGCCAAACGACGCAAAAGCTGCGATGTGCGTCGGACCCAAAGCCCATCCGACGCATATCATTGAAACTATATGCGGCGCATCCACAAAACATGTGACGCACATGTTTAATAGCCCACTCGCATCAGCTATATGCGTCGGATGGGCCTCGAGTCTGACCCAGATGGTTGAGGCCCAATCTAACGCACATCACTGTCCACGTTCGCTCATGTGCGTCGCATGTACAGCGCATCCGACGCAGATTGCTCAACGCACAAGTGATATCTGCGTCGCACAAGTGCTATCTGCATCGCACGTCACTTAGACGCGACGCAAATCCTCTCATTTTTGCTATTTGCGTCGCACTTACCTTGGACGCGACGCAAATGCAACTGCACTATAACACAGCATAATTCGAGCCCTAAAACATAAACTCACTCTCAAAAACTTTGGCTCTCTCTCTCTCGTGCGATTGCTCACCCTTTCCGGTGCTCCCTCACCCGCGCCGACGCTCGCTCACCCTTTCCGGCGCTCCGTCACCTGCCCCGGCGACCGGCAAATCCCTTCTCTCTCTCGTTCGTGTGCTCTCTCTCGTTCGTGCGCCGCCCACTTCGCATGATATAACGCATGATGCATCAGATGACCGGCAACCTCGTTCTGAGGCCGAGATTACAGATGGAGGTAGTAGGAAGAAAAGAGTGAGCAAGCCTAGAGTGAGCAAGCCTAGAGGCCGGGGTTCAAAGAGTACTTTAGTGGGATCAGTTGATGCGTCCGATTGGGGAGCATGTTAGTGCGTACAAGACACATTGCGGTGAAATCAGTAGAAGCAAAGTGTTTATCTTGTACGATAGTTGGGATGATGTTCCACTAGGCCTTAAAAATAGTTTATGGGAAGATGCTAAAGTAAGTAACACATAAAGTCAATCTTTTAATTTAATTGGTATCTTGTTTATTAGTTACTAATCGTGTATTATTTTGTATATTGAAGAGAGAGTTTGGAATACAAGAGGATGAGAGGAAGAAACGAGATGTGTTGACTACTTGTGATAAGCGGTGGAGAGATTTCAAGTCAAGATTGGTGAGTCGCTGGATCACAAAAACGAGGAAGGGGCCTAACAATGATAAGCAACCATACGTGCTCTATCCTTTCATCACATAAGAGATTTGGAAGCAATTTGTGACAAAATGTAGCTCTGATGAGTTTAAGGTATATAATATGTACGTTACAATTACATAATATGTTATAATCAATTTTTTATGTTGTGAATATTGACTAGTTACTTATTTTCATATTAGGCTAAAAGTGAAAGAGCAAGAAAGTCTCAGGCTGCCAATATTCATCCTCATTTTTTGGGTCAAAAGTCATATGCAGAGATGATTCCTTTTTGGAAAAAAAAAAGGGTATATCCCTTCATCATCATCTGTTGACTCATCCACATCTTCCGTTTTTTCCTCCTTACCGGATCGAACTTTGCCATGGCTTCTCGCGAGATCGAAAAAAGATAAGGAAGGAAATCTTTTCTTCCCTAATGAAGAAACACAAAAGATAAAAAGAGTCAATTTTAAGCATTTTTCAAATTTTATGATATTTTCTTGTCTAATTACTCGTATTCTACTAATCATATGAATTTTTTAAATTGGACGCAAGATGATTGGAAAAGGAAAGAAAAGAAAGGAGAATTTGTTCCAGGTCGGATGGATGATGCTCTATCACGTGCTTTACAGAGGAAAGACCGTCCTGGGCGTGTGTTAACAGCTGGACGTAGCATTGGGATTACATCTGTGTGGGGAGATCCTGATCGGAGTAGTACTGCTCGAAAGGGTAGAGGCATGGATGATGAGGAGATGCGGGAGTTCGAGGCTAGAGTGAGCCAAAGAGTTAGAGAACAGACGATGCAATAGATGAACTCGAAGATAGATGCAATAGTTCAAGAAAGGTTGATGGCTTTTGCGGCGCAATTAGGTCTTCAAGTACCAAATCAAACAAGGAAAGATGCAACGGTCCGAAGTCCTCACACTCCAGTTGATCCTAGTAGCTGTCACTCGGGGGGCAATGATCCATTTGTGAACTTAAAGGTACTTATTTATTTTATATCTTCTAAGATTATGATATTATGCTTCTAAAACACTTAATTAATGACATTGTGTTCTCATTTGATGTTAAGAGTCAAGTTCCATGTAGGGATGGCAATGGGTAATGGACCCGACCCGGATCCGTGGACCCGGATCCGTTTTCAGCAGATCTGGATCCTCATTTTTTGGAACCGACGGATCCGGGTAGGATCTGGATCCTCGATTGTAAAAACGGATCTGGACCGGGTCCTAAATTATTACCCGGATCCGGATCCATTTACCCGTTTTAAAAAATATATATAAAATAAAGAGGTGAAAATGAAAACCATAAAACCCTTTGTTTCGTTTTTCACCCCCAGCCGTTTTTCTGTCTTCTATTCTTCTCTTCACTCTTTACTCTTTCGTTTCTCTCTCGTGAGTCTTTTAGTGACTCTTCATTCTAGAGCTTCTTCAGGCGGACCGTTATCTTGAACAACCGGTCGGAAGTCGGAATACCGAGCAAGAGCTGCCACGGCTACGCAGGAATCGGTTAGTCTTGTTTTCTCTTCATTCTTTCGTTTATCTCTCTGTTTCGTTTTCCTTTTTCATTATCAGTCCACGTTTTTCATTTTTCCGGGTTGTGAGTTTATTGAAATTAAGTTTTTGCTTGTTTGCTCGAATTATTCTTTTGGTTGTTTGCTCGATTTTTTGCTTCTTTACTCGATTTTCTGCTTGTTTGCCTAGTACCAGCTCACCATTAAACACACAAGCAGTAGCACGTTGGAGCAATCAAGAAGGTTGGTGGATTTGGGTTGTTGAAATTTATTAATAAACATTATTATTATAACAATGTTTCAATAAATACATTGACATAATTTTTGAAAAATTTGTTGGTTTGCAGTCTATAGAAAAATGGTGGAAAAGCTTTACAAATCTTCAACAGCTTAGAGTGTTAGATGTTGTTAGATTGATGTATTGTTGGGTGGTTTGTTTGGGAGCACAATTGATGAATTGTTTAATCATTTAGGGAAATTAATAGTGATTTATAATAATCACCAAATTTTAAGGATTAGAGTTATATTTTGAATTTCAAGTTGTTGAAGCCATTGATGCTGCAAAGTGTAGAGTAGGAAGTGAAGAGTGACGGGAAGATGGTTTAGAAATAGAAACAGGTGATTAAAAAATACTCCACTTTATATTATACACCATCATACTCCATATTTTGAATTTTGTTGTTTGTTTTATATGTGTATATAATTTTTTTTTACTAATATTCCTATTTGGTTGGTTATTGTGTGGTTTTTTTTTTTTTTTTTTTTTTTTGCTTTAGGATGTTGATGATGTTAGTAGTGATGAAGATTGAAGAATAGCCCTCTTGGACTCTTGGTAGATGGACCAAGTGAAGAATGAAATATGTAACATTGCAAAGTGCAAACTATGTTTTAATTGTTTGTAAGAATAGTAGTATTATTGAAGTTTGTTGAACTCTTAATATTATTTATGTTGGATTTGTTAAACTTAATTGTAGTGAATGCTTGTATTGACAAATGGCGTTGTTATTGAAGTTTTTTAAACTATGTTTTAATGTTAGGATGAAAATTAGGGTCGTTTGAAGAAAAACAAGTTAGGATCCGTTTTGGACCCGGATCCGTAGGATCCGTCGGATCTGGATCTGGATCCTCAATTTCATTACCCAGCGGATCCGGGTAGGATCTGGATCCTTGCCTAAAAAACGGATCTGGATCCGGATCCTACCCGTTGCCATCCCTAGTTCCATGTCGTTTGGCATTAGCGGATGTCTCGGGGCCGATCATTGTAGCTGAGGATACCGTTCATCCACAACCAGCGTCATCATCACATCCTACGGCCGTGAAAGTGAGTGTTGATAATTTTTTTCCGGACTATGCAGATGCTCCAGTTCCACTACCTACTCCATACATCGTGAACCTCAGTCAAGCTGAGGGTTCATTCATTGATTGACCGAAAGAGTTGGTATTTGTAGTCTCAGATAATCAGGTAACTTATGTTTAATATCTTGATTTATATACTACGTATACATATATAGTATGAATTAAAAAGAAGTCGAATTGAATTAGGAACATTTGCCTGAGGGAGGTGCGATGAAGAAGAAGAAAAAAAATTAGTTGGTAGTGATCTTTGCACCGATGAGTCTGCACATAGGTACATAGATCCTTTTATTGACTTATCACTGGAGGATATGGATGATATTGTCAAGGATATGCACCGATTATTTTGCAACCGGCCCTCAGATGAGCCTTTTAGTATGCAAGTTATGAAAGGGTACCGTCTTCAACTATGATAGTGATCTGATGATCATTCTCTCGCGACAAGATGTTTTTTAATTTCTCACGGGAGCATGGCTTAATGTATCCATTTTGCAAATATTTATGATGTGAGAATTCTCAAACTCTAAACTAATTAACATTGATATTTATTTTTATTATTTCTTCTAAGTATAAGTATTTGGAGTGTAGGTATTTGGAAGAGGAGTCTGAATCAGAGGGTACTATTGGTTTCATGTGTCCAAGTATGATTTCGGCGACCATGATACGCAATGAACCAGATGCCGTGATCAACTACATGACAAGTACAATGAAAGCGAATCAAAATATGCGTTTCATCCTATGTCCGTATATTCAAAAGTATGTTAGTTAAACTAATCTTTTCTTTGTTTTATCTATATGAACTTGTGGTTATATGAGCATCACGTTTTGTTTCATGCCTTAGGGAACATTGGAATCTTCTTGTCATTTGTCTATCTAAGAAAGCGGTATATATATTTGATTCGCTACAGAGAGAAAGAAAATTAGCTATCAAGATACCGATGAATACGTAAGTTCATAGTTGTTATACATGTTAATTAATTTACATGCATTTTATGATATTTTAAATAATTTACAAATGTTTATAGTAATTAATTGTTACAAAATTTCTATACTTAGTGCATATACAAGTTTCACACGCCTTGAAGGATCCAATAAAGGAACTAAATTGTCTTGGATAACGATCCCGGTAAAACTCTTATGTTTTGTATTTCATACACATTTTATAATTCTATTTAGGATTTTATTTCCGATTCTAATATATATCGTAATTTTGGTGTAGTGTGCTCAACAATCGGGAGGAGCGGAATGCGACTATTTCGTGATGAAAAACATGCTTGAAATCGTTCGCATGCACTTTGATTCAAATAATTTACAAGAGGTATATGTATGTCGTAAATTCGTTATTTATACTTATAGAATTTTCAAGTATATTAACTAATTTAATATATTTCTAGGATTTTCCACCAAGTCCTCAGCCATACTCCGCAACTGAAATCCACGAACTTAGAGAACTTTTTGCAAAATACTTTGTAGAGGTCGTCAAAGCTGCAAACTAACTAGTTAGTATATGTATTTATAGGTTGAACAATATTTTGTTGATTGAACCTTGTTGGTTGCCTGATTGCAATTGATTGCAATATTGGTTGCTTTGAGATTTACTGGAACATGTTTTGGTTATATATGCAAAATTCTCCCAACGATTTCTTGGGTTGTCCAAATTACAAAGGAGACTCTGCCGAATTTTCTGCTCATAATTATTAATATAATGTTCGTTTAGTTTTGAAGTTTAAGGTTTTGTATATGAAAAAAACACAAACAAAAAAGAAAAAAAAACCCCAAAAATCATCATTTGCGTCGCACCTTGCTCTATGTGCGACGCAAATGATCCACTATCTGCGTCGCACGTTAGCAATGTGCGTCGCAGATGACTGGCTGCTGTGGATGCAGGGGTCCACCATTTGCGTCGCACCTTGCTCAATGTGCGACGCAGATGACTGGATGTTGTGGATGCAGGGGTCCACCATTTGCGTCGCACCTTGCTCAATGTGCGACGCAGACAGCAGGTCATTTGCGTCGCACATAGAGCAGGGTGCAACGCAAATGGTGGACCCCTGCATCCACATAAGCCAGCAGCCCAAGGGTTATTTGCGTCGCGTGGTAGTCTTAGTCCGACGCAAATAGTGACAAAACTGCGTCGCATGCTTGTCCGACGCGGATCATGTATCCTGATTTGCGTCGAGAGCTGTGCCGTCGGACCCATGTCCGACGCAAATGGGCGCCTCGCATCCGACTCAAATCATCAATTTTGTACTAGTGCTTACATAAATTAGTTAGAAGATTTAGCTTGAAGCGGAAGCAAGTTCTTTAGTTAGAAGGAGGAAAAAGTGATTAAATCCTTCACAAATAGAGTGGATTACAGGATTAGAGAGAGAAAGGCAGTATGATTCAAGACTACAGCCGAGTCAGGGGGTCGTCGGCAACGTGCGATGGGGACCTTGGGGGGTCGTCGGCAACGTGCGAGGAGGGGGGGAAGGGGGTCGTTTGTGTTGGACGACGGGGTGGGGGTCGTTTGGGTCGGCCGACGGGTAGGTGGGGGTCGTTTGGATCGGGCGACGGGCTGCTACAGATTGTGGACGAAATTGCTCACCGACGTCGCACAATCAGAACTGCAAATTTGTTGATCAAACAACCAGAACTGCAATTCTTAGTCCTCCTTATTAATCAATTCGGGCGACGGGGTTGAGCACAATCAATCAAACTCGGCTGTTGCTGTATTGTGAAGTTCGTAATTGAGGGATCAAATTTGGGTAGTAGTGTTGTTGGGGTTTAAATTTCAAAAAGGGTAGGTTAGTCTTTTAACCTATTTTGTTGTATTTAGCCTTTTTTTTGCTGTATATAGCACACCTCTTAAGAAACGATACTATTTTTAAAATATGGTAATAACTAGCTAGATTTTGCGTGCATTAACAGAATTATGACTATAAACAAGGAAATAATCTTTTTAGTACAACAAAACAAAATCTCCATAACTAATTAATATTAAAGTTGGAAAGTACAGTAATTTTCTTTCTAGAGTTTTTATCTTCAATTAACCTTTATCTTGTGGAGGGTTTATTTTTCAAAGACTGCATTGGAAAATCGTCACCACAAATTTCAAGTTTAAGAATTTTCTCATATTAATCTGATCTTAAATTTAATTTACTTATGAATAAGCCCAATTTTGATGGTACCTTTTTCAAATTGGTTCCGCACAACTTATTACCTATTTTGATGGTTAAATTTGCTTGTTTTTTAGGTAACAATTCCTTCTATTCTTCCTTCTATCTCTCTTTTCCACCCACTAGACTGCCATAACTAATTAATTAGAGCTTGTTATGTGAATTCTTCTTACATGTGAAATTGATTAAATTTGATGAGGGACCAATACCGAACTAGAATTATTCATTGATAAATCAAAATAGCGATTAATATGGGAATTAAGACACCCAATAAACTTAGGATTTATAGTGAAAATCTTCCTAGTTGCATCAAACTCTAGCCAGTTTTGAAAAAAAGCAAGAAAAAGAACTTATTTACATGACAACAATCAAATTAACCCAAACATATGCACCCAAAACAGAATTGTGTTTACAGTTTCCATATATATTTTCTTTCTTCTTTTTGAATAAAAAAGACAAACAATCATCAACAACGTAACACAAAGGGGAAAAAAACAAGAGTTAAAAACCCTACTTCCTTAATTCTAATTACATTAAATCCTTAAAGAATTCAGGTTCTTGATCATCATCTCGCATTGGAAAAACCTTCCACACAGATCTTCTAGGAGAAAGTTGTAACATAGCAATCCTATCAACAAATCCAGTCAACACATTATTATTTTCCTTACAAAACTCCTTCCAACACTTCTCATCATGCACTTTATGTTGATCATACTGCTTCCATGTTTGCTTCACCACTGGTACCACTGGAACCCACCCTTTATCAAAGTAATTACCCTTAACACTAACACCCCTTGACTCCATCTCCATGCAAAGCCTTTCCCTAAATTACCTTACGTCGCCGAGCCGGTCTAGTGGAGATAGAAACATGTGGTGTTCATCTCCCAGGTCGAAAACCGTCTCTAAGTCGAACGCCACCGGAAGAATTCCTCGTGGCGATGTTTTGTCGTCGAAAAACTCGCTGACGGTGGCGGAGACTTGAGTAGCAAGGTTGTAGTCGTGACAGCCGCTAGGGCTTGACGTGGTGAAGAGTGTCATGCATGGGAGTTTGTGTATTTCAGGGAGTGTCATGGTTAAATATTTGTCTGATGAATTATCAGATTTGTAGTAATTCATAGCAGAGGTTAATCTTTGACGAGCTTGCATGAGTTTGGCTTCTAGGGTTTTGTCAAAGTAGAGTTGTACTCCATATATCACCTTTGATGTGGATACGTCCATGATTTAACGTAAAAACTTGTTGAATGTGGAAGAATTGAAGAGACTGATTTTTTTTTTTTTATGAGAAAGTTGATTATTTTGGGGGGATATAATTTCTTATTACCTCGTGAAGGTTTATATATATAGAAAAGCAATGATATAATTTCCCAATGCTACTCGGATTAGACTTTTTTTTTTACAAGAACTCGGATTAGACTTTGATTTAGTTTTACAAGGACATTCCTTTTTTTTAACTTGCACCACTTTAATTATCAGATAACTTGTCACTTTTCTCAAAGCACATATTGACTATTAATATATTTTCAATTACCTAGGAATGAAATATTGAAAAGTTAGTTATTTTGAAAATATATGTTGAGGTAAAAATCCTATAACATTTAACATAAAAATATTTTTTTGTATATTACGATCAAAGTAAAATCAATCAATCAATCATATATAACTAATATATAAAGCAGAGTACAAAAGTCAGCTCACGAGGTCGCGACATTTGACATCCTCATTGGACGCCATTTGTCGCGCTCATTAAGTGACATGTCATATATTTTTTGAATATAAATAGAATTCTAAATTTATTAAAATACAAATAGAATTTATGATAAGAATATATAGAGTTGGGTTCACAATGAAAAACTTACATATAGTAAATTGATTATAACTTTTAATATATACTACCTCCGGTCTTTATTACTTTACCCGTATTCTTTTTTGGGATGTCCCTTATTAGTTTATACCCATTTCTTTTGTTTCTATTTTTGGAATGGGACCACTAACTTTCCATCACACATACATTCAACTTTAACATAAAATAATAGTTTCTCTTTCTTTCTATGTCCCACAACATTATTTCTCATAAAACTTTGTGCAAAAGAAACGCGTAAACTAATAAAGACCGGAGGGAATACTTCGTAAAATTATAATTTTTGTACCATTAGAAAGTGTTTAAAAAGTACTTTACAATAAGATCCATTTATACTATATATAGAAAAAGAATTTGCACATTGAGTTTTCTTCCCTATATTTTATTTCCACTTAAGCTAATTACGTGAACTACATATTATAGATTTTTAGCGGTCAGCTTTGCACATTGAGTTCTTCCTCAAGGTACGGTGTCTAATAAATATACTCCTTGTATTTTCTTTTCCTTTGATAAGAAACAAACGCTGCATCCTTCGTCTCCTCCAAACATGAATGTTGGATAAGATGGGGCATGGTCAACATATTAGATAAAGAGGGTTGATAAGGGCATCGTAGCAACATACCGTAGCAATATAACCAATCCTTCATAATTTAACAAATTATTTCATATTTATATGACAGGTGCTTTAATTTTGATTTGTAAACACAATGAGTACCAAAGAAATGTAACTTTTATCTTGAACTTTCTCCATTAACTTTTCATTGGTCTAGAACATATACTGATGACTTAAGCATTGGAACAAAAAATAAACTTATGTGCTATGCTATTGTAAATAAAAAGGTCAAGGATATCAATTGAACCAATCAGGTAAAATAGTTTCCGCATGATATAGTATGTTTCTTCATGATATAGTGAGTTTTTTCATGACATATAAATTAGAAACCAACGTCAAAGATAATGACAAAATCATATTACAACTTTTAGTTGTTCTATGTCAAACAAAAATAACGGCAAAAAATAGGGGTGTAAATATTTAAAACTCTACCTCTTTTTCACGAAAATCCCGGACATTTGTCCGGGTCCTAATACTAGTATATATATATATAAAGGAGGAACTTCTCGGGAGCATAAGGAGCTCCTCAAGATTTCGAGGTCATAGTGCGCGCCACGTAGGATTACCATGTCATCACTTTTTATTTTTATTTTTTTACAAAAATAGAGTTTTGCATAGATTTAAATATATATAGGAGTTTTGGATAAGCATAAATTAGAGTTTGTTTTGAATAAACAACCTAAATTATTATATTATGTAAATTGTATATAACTTTTGATACGTAATTCAGAATATTATAATTTTCGGACCATTGGAGAGTGCTCGAAATATGATTCGAAATAAGATCCATTTACAATATAGTTCTACAACTTATGAAATAGAATGTGCCACGTAGGATTGTCATGTCATTAATTTTAATTTTAAATCTTTTAAAAAATATAGTTCTACGTAGATTTAAATACATAAAAGGAGTTTTTGGATAGAGAAAAATTAGAGTTTGGTTTTGAATAAACAACCAAAATTATTATATTATGTAAATTGAATATAACTTTTGCTACATAATTCAAAACATTATATTTTGGAAAATTTGTCGGAAACCACCTTTTATAATCACTTTTTTGTGAGAAACCACCTTTTAAAAAAAATGGTTAATTAGCCACCTTTTTTGTTCTTTTTTTGTTGGAAGCCACCACTTGCCGGAATCCGGCGTTGACCTCGATTTTCCGGCGTTGACCATCAGATTTTCGCCATTTTTTTCCAGATTTTCGCCATTTCTTCCACTTGGGATGCCGGGGATGCGGGGGAGAGGGGCTTAGGGCTAGGAGGGGTGGGGATGGTCGTGGGGGGGTGTTTGCCGGTGGGTTGCAAGGGAGGAGGGGTTCTCGGGGATGCGAGGGGAGGGGGTTGGGGGGATGCGAGGGGGAGGGTGGGTTGCTTGGGGAATGCGAGGGGGAGGGGGAGAAGGATAAAGGGGGAAGAATGGCGAAAATCCGATGGTCAACGCTTGAAAATCGAGGTCAACGCCGGATTCTGACAAGTGGTGGCTTCCATAAAAAAAAGAACCAAAAAGGTGGCTAATTAACCATTTTTTTTTTTAAAGGTGGTTTCTCACAAAAAAAGTGATTATAAAAGGTGGTTTCTAACAAATTTTCCTTATATTTTTGTACCATTGGAGAGTGCTTGAAATATACTTCAAAATAAAATCCATTTACAATATAGTTTTACAACTCATGAAAATATGTTTAATTAGATGAATTGTAACGCATTATTTAGTATTTCTTTTAGATAATTATATTAGCAACTATATGTGATTTTTTTTTACAGGTACTTTATGTGATTATAGCATTTGATGATAGGTCCAAATCAAAACCTCATCCTTACTCAACTGAACCAAAACAATTTAGTACTGCAACAAAATTCATTAAGAAAACTTTGTTGTTACACCAAAAATTTAAATCTATAGTGATAAAAGTACATATATATTAGAGTTTTAGATGATGAAAAAATTAGAGTTTGATTTTAAAAAGCAACCTTAGAATATTATAGAGAGCTCCACCTAAGCATGTCATGTCTTTCTTTTTAAGTTATTTTAAAAAAGCATGCAACTTAGATATACATACATATAAGGTGTTATAGATAAGTGAAGATTAGAGTATGATTTTGAATAAAATAAGAGGTACTACATTATTATGGTAAGAATAGAAGTTTTAGAATTAGTAAGAGAAAATGGAGTTTGATTTCCACCAAAATTATCTAAAAATAAAAAATACAATTGGGTATGTAACTTTTGCTACATATACACAATTTTATTATAATTGAATTGAGCTTGAGATTTGCATCAAAACAATAATAATTAATTAGCAATATAATTATATTACTCTAATTAATATAATCATGATCGGATGTCTCTCAATAAGTATCTAATTTATCTTATTTATTATCGCAAAGCCATAAAAAAATAACCGTGCATCGCACGGGCTTCAAAATCTAGTATATGAATAGTACACAAAATTAAAGTGATTCTCTGTCTTATTACGGTTTACCTACTTTGAGACTTGGACTTATAAGTTTCCAATGCGGTTGACTAATAATATAGTATTGGATTTTTTTTTTATTTTTACCACCTTATAAGTAGGCTGTTTTACACTTTACCATATTATAAGTAAAAATTATTTAAATTTATATTTTGAAAAAACACATTGAGATATATCTAATAATATCTCATATGATAATATTTTGGTTTGTATTTTGCGATCAAAATTTTCTAAATGAGCAAAAAGGAGTGGCAAAAACCCAAATAAGCAAATGAGCAGATATTAACCTTGGATTTACATAAATCTACTAATCTAGGTAAACTCGAGTAGTCGAGTATATAAGGGAGAGGAGATAGTTCAACTTCAAATCTTAAACATGCAAGGATTATTACATTCCTGATAATCTAATTATGCTCTAATGACTTCTTAAAAACAATCATTAGTCAAGCATCAGCGTTTGGGTTACATTAACAGCACCAAAGCAATTACTAGTAGTCTACCCTGCTTGCTCCCCTCAGATGAGACCAATCACTAGATATCTAATATGACATCAAACCAAGGCATAATCATCAATATTGACATAATTAAAATTAAAAAGAAACTGAGGACGTATAAACAGATTAAATCTTCCAGCCATCAGACCATTCATCTTCATCTTTGACAGGTTTAGGAATATCATTTTCCCAAGATAACTCTTGATCATGCAAATGCTCTGCTGCAGTCTCAGCAACATTAGAATTCTCTCGCACCACAGCATTAAGAGTCCAACCATCCTCTACTGCAGCCTCATCAGCAACCTTAGAATTCTCTTGCACCACAGCATTAGGAGTCCAAGCATCGTCTACTGCAGCCTCATCAACAACCTTAGAATTCTCTTGCACCACAGCATCAAGAGACCATCCATCCTCTGCTGCAGCCTCATCAACAACCTTAAAATTATCTTGCACCACAGCATCAAGAGACCATCCATCCTCTGCTGCAGCCTCATCAACAACCTTAAAATTCTCTTGCACCACAGCATCAAGAGACCATCCATCAACTGCCGGAGAGGTGTCATTGTTGCACTGCGTTTGAGCAGACCAGCCATCGTAAGAGCCGTTGGCAAGATTCTCTTGCTCTGCAGCATGAGACCATCCGTCCTGCTCTGGAATCTCATCATTGCACCATTCTCTTTCTGGAAGTGAACAACCTTCGTAAGAATTGTTATCTACGCAACGCCACAGAAGCTTCGCCCAGTTACGATCCTATCAAACACAAGCAACAACGCCAACATTAATAATAGTAGCTTTCCAAGACAAATTACATCATGATCCTCCATCTCAAAAATCAACTTTCCATTTTCTAGTAGTAACATGCTTCTTAGAAATGAGATTGACTGCCATCATAACACTGCAAATAGTGTGTTTCAATGTCGAAAGTATAGAATGATTTGCTTTGCACATGATGGGAAGACAAGATGATTCAAGGCCCATAGTAGATGTATATTTGACTTTGAGACAGATAGTACCATATACCATAAAATTACACAAGTGAAAATTAGTTTGCAGTTTTCACCATACCTTACTAATAATATGTGGGTTCCCAACAATGACAAGCAAAGATCTGGCCCGGGTGATGGCAACATTAAACCTTTTCGGATTGCTTAGAAATCCCAAATGATAAACCCTGTCGAAGTCATTATGTTTAACAGTTGATCGGACAGTAGATATAATAATTACTTCCCTCTCTTGTCCCTGAAACTGCTCAACACTGCCAATCTTAATATCATGAATCTCGTCATTTTCAAGAGCCTTCTTGATTTTGGCTACTTGTTGTCTGTATGGTGTAATCACTCCGATATCCCCTTCACTGACTTCCTCCTTATCTAGGAGCTTCTTGATAAGCTTAACTACCACACTAGCCTCGGTACGATTGAACCATGATGGATTATCTCCTTCCCTCTCATCATATGCTTGGATACCCTTAAAAGAACGGGGAACTCCTTGTTTGGAAGGATATCTGCCCAAAGTTTAGACTTCATAGTTTCATGACATGCAACCAACTCCCCATTGTAAAACAATTCAGAAGGCAGATGCAGGATTTCAGGGTGGGATCGGTAGTTCCGCCGAAGTGTTGTCACATAACCTTCATCCCCTTCACTATATAGCTCGCATTCAAACAACCTTTCCAAATATGATTTTCCTAATCCATGTCTCTTTGCATCTTGAGAGAAAATGACAGGGCCTAATTGCATTGGATCTCCAGCAAGAACCACCACAGTGTCCTTCTGACAGAGGCTGGAAATGGAAACAAGGGTCTCTGGTTCTGAGGCCTGGCCTGCTTCATCCAGAATTATGTGAGAGAAATGGCCCTGCCTAACACCTTCTGCGTAAATAATGGCGGAACTCATATACGTTGTTATAATGATTCTATAATGTAACAGTGCCTGGAGCGGAGGACACCTGAAGATAGATTGCTCAATATAGCAAAATTTCAAATATTCGGGTTCCATATCTTCAACTGGACGGCTACTTGCATTTAGCCTGAAAATTGCATTTTCCCGGATTTCGATGCCCTTCTCTTTCAGAATCTTATCCAATATATGGTCGGCAGCACAGTTTGAAGAAGCGCATATCAGAATCCGAGAATCTGCGCGGGCTCTGTAAAGTTGGAGGATCACTTCTACTAGGGTCATTGTTTTACCAGTACCTGGGGGCCCATTAATCATATATGGGACTCCCCCTTTGCATCCTAGAACCATTTCAACAGCATTCAGTTGCTCCTCATTGAGATTACCAGATATGGGCACCATTAAGGTTGGTGTAATCTGCCTCTTTGTCAAAGATTCAGATGGAAAGAGGAAGGCTTTATGTACTTTTTTCTGCACCTTCAATGGCATGATACAACCTTCTCATGTTGACACGATTGTACATGAATCGGATGTTGTAAGAATTATGATCACTGTGACGCTGGTGGAATTCATCAGCGAATTTCAGATATACTTGATCAGCCTCTACACGGTGAATAAAACCCTGGCCAGTAGCAGACTCTCAGATTAATACCCTGATAACAAAAGTAAAATTCTGATAATTTTGGGAGTGGTGATTATTTCAATAGACCAAGACATGTAAAGAGCCAATCCGAAGTCAACCTATCCAGCTGCATGCAATTTTAATAACCAACCTATCATTCTAAAAATGGAAGCTTTGTCAAAACTGAATGAGCAGGGTACTTATCTTTTTGAAAAGCATATATATAACATGATGCCTAACTCAAGCACAAGCCTTCAAGCAAGCAATGAATAGTCATCTACAAAGGTCTCTCGGCATCTTTCAAGGCTGACCCAAATAAAAGTTACATACACAAGCTAGCAGTTGGGATG
The DNA here is from genome assembly GCA_947648045.1 of Beta corolliflora. NCBI lineage: Eukaryota > Viridiplantae > Streptophyta > Magnoliopsida > Caryophyllales > Amaranthaceae > Beta > Beta corolliflora. The sequence goes on from CANSZD010001355.1 coordinate 111,633, forward strand.
TTAGCTGTCTCCAGAAAAAACATGTTTATAGTATGCGTGTTTCTTTATTTTCTTTTCCTTGTCAAATGGTTTTTGTTTTCTGATACAACTAGTATGTATTTCAGTGTCATGATAATGAAATATTTACTTAAAACCACAACAGAGTAACTTATTATCCCACAAACCGCCGAGTTGCATATAATCGTTTGCCAGTTCGGATAATTAGATAGGGATACTCCAAGCACTTATGATAAATCACTCTCTTACAAATGCATTTACCTCATAAACTTGGCTGTCCTCAACTCCTATGGAAGTAAGTCTGGCATAAACAGAATCTCCATGCACAAGTGAAGGTCTTCTCTCAGCCAAGCCCAAGACCTCCAGTACTAAGAATAGACGTCCCTTGCTCCTCATAGTGACATTCTCCATATCATAAGCCTTTATATCTTCCTAGAGAAAATATACATATCTCTTTTAAATTAAGAAAGTTAATGAGAATGGTCAACGCCAATACAATCAAAATTCAGCCAGAAAAAGGAGATGGATTCATAATCACCTCCAAGCGCAGTTCTTCCATGACAAGAAGCGTTCTGAAGTAAGGTACATAGTTCTTCCTCGTCAGGCCTTCTATGATAGCATCTGGAACCTGCTTATTCTCTATGACTTCTCGGATTTCTTTAGGTATGTCATAAGGAGGAAGCCTACGACGGAAACTGCGGTTGCTTGTCTTAGCAGCAGGACGTACACCTTGAACATATGAATCTAAAACAAACTGTGTCTTTCTCCTCCCCCTTTGATACGGTTTATTCGAAGCCAAAGATTTGGAGATACTATCTTCTGCCAAGAGAAACACCATACGCTCTATCCTTTCGTCCCCAATATCCAAAATGGACAATGCATGTGTGCATGCCAATATCTTTAGGTTTGCAAGATAACCAAACTTTCAATGTTTTAAGTGGCTGCAGGACTCGGTCTTCCAAAGAGGAGGATCCCACAAACCCTGGCTTGGAAGGCTCCATCAACGACAGTGTAAAAGAATCATCAGGATTTGAAGCATATATTTGAATCCCCCAAAGTTCCACAGATTCTCTAGTTGTGTTTTTAATGGTAATTGAATCAGCTGTAACTTCATTGACAAGAACTGATTGAGGCTTCTGTTCAATAGACGGGAAAGGCACAGAAACAATAACTGGACCCTCTTCACTTAGATCATAGCTACAAACAGACTTGTCGTCCTCAAAATCAATAAATCCAATCTCCCCTTTGTCTCCGATAACAGAATACTCCTCATCCGATTTGTCACCACAGACACTCATTGCCAACAATTATAATGCTGCAAAGATCAAATTAAGAGCTTTAAATTGAAGTTACTATAACACAATGTCTACTCCACTCTTCCAAACAAACTTGCCTCACATGACCAAACAAAAAGGGTCAGACTACACAAGTAAATCGAATAAAGGCGAAGACGATACAATCTGCTATATACCAGTGATTCAGACAAATAAACGTTTCGTTGTCGATATAATCCAGTTCAAAATGGAAACCAACCTCAGAAATTCATACCCACCTAGCCAAGCTAAACCCATAAAGGAAAACGAATCATGCAGGAATCAGGATACAGTGCAATGTGCAAACTACAACATGAAGTAATCAACCAACTTTCATATTTTCAACAAATAAGCATTCAAAATCCTCAATGTGTTTAATTTCAACCTAAATTTAACAATGATAAAACAAGCAAAATCTAAGATTAAGCATTTCAAAAAGAAAATCGAACATTAGAAACATACCACCAAATTGAACACTAAAAATGCTCAATACATTGTTGAGGAAACCATAAGATCAACAATTCGGTGGCGTATAAAAAAGGGTTCATTGGGTTTAACTGAACCCTCAAAATCTGATTATTAATAGCTTGCTAATGAAAATAATTATAAATGAAGAAATAAATTCGGAATTGTTACTAAATATGAGTAAAGCTAAAAAAAATTAATGTTAAAACTTGTAATGAAATTAGTCCTAAACAAACCTTCGAATTTTTGGAAGATTGAAGTTTCCGGTAAAAGATTTATGGTCTTCGAATTTGGAGATTGTAATTTGATGCTGGAAATGCGAATTTGAGTGTGGTGACTTGGTGAGTTGTGAAAATTTTAGAAATAAAGTTGGAATGGATGAAATTGTAATTGAGGGTTAGAATTAGAGACTAGCTCCTTTTTTGCCCCACAAAATTGAAATAATGCTCCAGGAGATAGGAAGTTATACATAACCAAAATTTGAATTTTGGTCTCCTATGTGGGATATAGGAAGCTATACCATTGGATCTCAGGGTCCTTGGTATTAAAATAGTTCTACATACATGCAATATATACAAAAGTAAAACGAAAGTACTATTCAAAAAAAAAAAAAGTAAAACGAAATAATTATTATATCTAATATGCTAAAAAAGATAAGATTTTTTTTCACAAAATTCACCTAAAGAAAATTTTGACATCATTTCTATTTAGCAAACATTAAATAATTACGTGCATATGTAGCGAAATCTATTGATTGAATAATGGTTATAAAAGGTAGTTTTTTGAATTTTTGTCATTACTCAATGATAAAGCCAATCTTTATTTCTATATCTAATTGTTATGTGATTGAGGGTATTTTAGTCTTTTTACATGGATATCAAACTCCTCAAAAGTTAGCTCATATAATAATAATAATAAATTAACCATCTTATATCCCCAAAAAAGTTAATAGCTGACTGATCTCGCTAATAAATCCGTTTGTGGGGCTCATGATTTATTTTCTTTCCCAATTTCCCCCAAGTTATCCGTCTTCAAGCCTCAACCATGGTAAAGGAAGAAATTTTGGCAAATTTCCATCCACAACAATTCAATAAAAATATATTAGGGTTTTCACTAAGGACCAAATTACGAAGCTAAAACACCAAGAACAAGTGTTTTAAGTATCTTGAAAAGGTAAACATGCTTTTTATAACCAATCCGCCTCCTCTCCCCTTTTTTATCTCTTCTCTCTCCTCCTTCACAGTACCCTAATATTCAACCTAAGGGCTCCCGCCACCCTTTTGGACGGTGGTAGAGGTGGGCATGGGTCGGGCCAGCACGCGGGCCGGGCCCACACGGTTTGGATCCGCTCGATCCGAACCCGCTCGAGGCCCGACCCCTTGTCCGCTACGTGGGCTGTTGACCTACCACGGTTAAGAAATTTTATTTCAGGCCCGGCCCCGCACAAGTCCGCCTATATGGCCTGCGGGCCGAATGCCCCCTTTTCTTTGTGTTTTTAGTCTAAAACAGCCAAAAATCCAAAAAACAACATAAAACACGGCCCAGGCACGCAGGAGACACGAGCCCGGCCCTTAGGCCTGTGGGCCTGGGCCGGGCCGTGGACAAAATCTGGAAATTTCAGGCACGACCCAACACTCACGGGCTCGGCCCCAGCCCAGCCCGCCATTGCCCCAAGCCCGTGGGTCGGGCCCGGTCGGCCCATGCCCAGGTCTAGGTGGTGGTAATCCCTTTTTTTCCCTATTGTTACTAGTTTTTATGTTATTGTTTCTAATAAACTTCAGTCTCGCTCTAGTGGTGAGTTTTTCTACCCATATTGGCTTATGTGTCCCATATATTGGGTTTTATCTCCCTCCATGTGAGAGTTTGAATACTTTCTTTATGGTTGTTTGTGTAATTCAAGAGGTTGATTTGTTGATCGAAATTTGTGCGGGGTTGCAACAGATGACAGTACTTCGTTTACAGTCACTTGAATTAAATCCAATTATACTTCAAAACTACAAAAGATCAATAGACCCCTTGTAGAATGTTTCATCAGACATCGATGTGAAAGATGAGGGTTTTCAGAAGTTTTATATCTCATCAACGACCATGGTTTTGTCATATTATAATTGTATTAATTTCATTTTGATATGTATTTGTTAGTTTTGACTTCTATTGTAGATGTCGTATGACTTTGAATCAATGAATTAATTTAAATTTCAAAAAAAAAGCAGGGCAAACATAATTTGGGCCCATTTTTTGTAAATTAAAACTTAATTGCATCAATTATCCTAATTACTATACACCAATTGCTTTCACCAATTATGACAAGTGTGAAAGCAATTAGTGTTCAATTAGGGTAATTGATGGAATGAATTGTTAATTTTAAAAAAAAAACAGTTACGAAATTTAGTTTGCCCCAATTTTGTAAACCCTAATGTATGAAATTATGGGATTTAATTAAATCTGCTAAGTTTTTTAAAAAAAAAAATTTCCAACTTGGTGCTTTAGTAAGAACCCTAACCTATTTGTAGTAGATGTTGCGAATTGGGCCAATTTTTGAGCTTGGTTGTTCTTCCTCTTCAATGGTTGAGACATGCAAAAGAGGAGAAAGTAGATGGGGCATATTCTAAGAATAATGCCAATTTGGAGCTTGGTCTAGTGGTTCAATTCTTACTAGGGGAATTTTGAGGGTAGGGATTTCCCTTATCTTCCGGCCCCTTACTCTCAAAGTGTCTAGCCCGAATTGACCTGTGCGCGGTTTCGGTCCAGTAGGGTAATTCATCTCACTAATCTAAAAAAATGTTACTAAGAATAGAAAAAGTAACAGTATGTAGATTAAAAAGGAACAGATAAAAAATGTAAATATGTAGATGGGAGGGAGTATAAATAAGGAGAACTCAAACGAGACTCAAAAGACAGAAACCAAACTCAGTTTTGCAACAAAGGAAAAAGAGTTGATAGAGCTATAGAGGTTGCCAACTCTTTTTCACCTTGCAATAATCTCCTGATCCTCATCCCAACTCCTAGGTACCCATAAGAGCAAAGAGATGAAGCAGGAACCTGAACAAGAACAACCCAATAAAGAAAACGAAAAACAAGGCAACACCTCCAACCCTACCCCGAACCCAAACCCAAACCCAAACCCAAACCCAAACCCGAACCTAAACCCCTGCCCCATCTGCTTGGGACCCATTACTCAAGAATCCTTTTTGGATCGCTGCTATCGTACGCCCCCTTCTTCTTCCTCTTCTTGAATTTTGTATTTTTCTAGGGTGACTGTTTTGCATAACAATCAATGCTTGTATTTGTTGGGTAGTTCATTAAATTTCCTCTATGAATTGAAATATGTATTGGGTCATTAAGCTAAGTGTTAATAGGTGTTAAATTGTTGTGATTTGTTCAGATAGATATTGTTACCAATGCATTATTCGTTGGACTCAAGTGGTTTTAAGCAGCTCATCTTCTTTGCGCCAGCCATCCTCACTTAAATGTCCTTTATGCAAGGTTCACTTTATTTATTTTATGAATTATGGAAGAATTTTTTTATATACCCAAAACTTTGTGTTTTACAATATGATATTGAGTTTTGTGGATTGTTTGGTTATTTTGTATGCTACTTTTGATCTTGATTTGCATGTTATTAATCACATTTTGTTACATCATTTGGGGTGCTTTGTGATTTTGTCTTTATGTTTTTACTTTGCCAAGATTTCTTCCTTGAAATTTAGGAGTGATATTTCGGGTCCTGATATTGTTTATTGCGAAGCACAGTCTTGTGCATTATGTTTACTTTCAATCTTTAATGCTAAACTATGTAGCATAGAATCGACCAGGGTCCCGAAACGTTTTCTGAAACGAGGAAACCTCATATCTCAGCCATTTTCGGGCTTCATTACCATAAATTTGGCTGGGTTTTTGGAAAATGGAAACAAGGAAACCTCACGTTCCATAGGTTATTGTGCTTCGTAGTTGCTAAATAGTGTTGCAGTGACTATCTGGGATGTAAATTTTTTCTGTTTATTACCTAGATCACATGTTGTGCACTGCTCATGGCGTTCATAGTCACCTTAGTAGTTAGTACATAGTTGGTGCAAACTTGCAACCCACTTCTTTCGTTCTAATTTGTATTGATGATGAAGATGGATTCCCTAGCTGTAATAGTGAGTGCCTGAGTGGGTTGGTTTGTTTACATGACAATGACAAAGCTTGATTTTGATATAGCAATGATAAGATTGGATCCTGGATTCCGCCGTTAAGGTCTAAGGAGGTCCATTTGTAAATTGTATAGATCTTGAGTACCCAATTTGGACCTGTTCATGGGTACCAGGCTACTGTTTTTCAATACCTTGGCCCGTGAGAAGATGTTTCTGTAAAGGGCGATTTTGGTAATAGAAGTTGCGGACTTGAGTCTTTTCTATGATTCTCACTCTTTGTAAGCTTTTAAGTGTTTCAGGGAACCCTGCATCTTGCGAAGAGGCTATCCTACTAATGAGCTCTGTCGTCTCATGGTCTTATGTTTTGAGTATAGACTTTATATGTCTGAAGACTTTGAAACTAATGTAGAGAGTATGAAACTCTTTTGTCTAGACTTGCTTCTGGTAGTAGTTTATTTGTTAGTGCATTATTTTGCTTGGTCATACATTAGAAAATTTCCTTTATATCCACTTTTGCTGATAATTCCATTCACATTTGATGGATAATTTTCTGAACTTTGCAGACAGAAAACTATACAATCATGTATGGGTATGATGGATATACATTTCAAAAGCATTTCATCGACCAAAAGAATGGTAATAGGTATTAGGAAAGGATGCCCTTTTCTTGGATGGCTAATATTTACGATATTTTGGAGGAAGTAGATGTGCTCTGAACTTATTCCAACTCTTATATGAATTTACAGCCACTTCTTCTCAAAGGATCACAGGTATAGATTACAGTGCTACTACACCGAACCAGAATCAGATTCTTCAACTAATTTATTCAAAGTGGAGCACTATTGGAAGTCACATAAGTACCTTCAGCACAGTAGCTGGCTTGAGAAATGGTTAAGAAGGGAGCTACAAGCTCTGATACAGGTGCTCCTACTTCTTGTGTCTTTGTTATGTACCAATTCCTATTGTATGCGAATTTTTATTTACCTGGTCATTTACTCGTGAACTCTAGTTTTGTAATCCTTTTTGTATTCTTCATTGCTGTAAATGTTCATGCTTTACTTGCATGCAGCTATTAAGTTAAGGTCCTCCAATTGGCTCTGCCTTGTAGGAAGAAGACGTTGAAATCATAATGCATCACATAGTTGGAGTTGTCGAGTCATTCTCAAGAAGGTACACGGCGTACACCTTTTAGCAACCTTTGATAAGTTACTTATATGCAGATTCTCTAGTTTTCACCTTTGTGCTAATATACTATGGATTGATCGACTTTTTTGTTGATTATTTCCGTGCATATATATCAGCTATCACCGAAAGGGAAAAACGGGTTCACTAAAGCTACAAAAAGAATTCAAATCTTTAGTCACTGATGCTGCAATGCCATTTCTCACTGCTAGAACCAAGCGTTTTGTGGATGAAATGGAATTATTTCTTGCTTCAGGTTTAACTGTCGAGGCCTATGATGGAGCTTATAGAAGGTGGCTAGCTTGGAAGAAGCCTGAAGAAACCTCAGAAGATAATGAAGAAACAAGCCGAGAGCGTGAGGCAAGAGCTTCTTACCTATATGTTTTTGATGATGACTCTGATGAGGTTGATTAAACAGAAAATGAACATGTATAGAAATTAGCAGTTCATTTCATCTCAATCAGCATTTCTGTATTGTGAAAAATTCATGCCTTCTCCTTATGTATCAACAAACTAGTTCTATCCACTTTGTTATTAATGTGAAATTTGTAAGAACTTTAACCTAAATTTTCACCATCATATAAGAAAACCCTAATCATACAGGATGCTGTTAAATTTCAAGATATCGACTTTTAAAATATTAATTTTTTTTAATAATTTGTATAAATATGTAACTATATATGTTAATGGTATAAAATGTGCATTGGAAACTGAAAAGAAATATATGGGTAGAGAGGGAGTAGTAAGATATATATAATTGATTTTGTGCATAAATTTCATTAGCAGTTATTTTACCAGATATAATTTGTACTAATTAACGTCAGTTTTTATGTTTTAAACTCTAATTGATCATGTTCTAAATTGGTATGTACATTATCTGAACTTTAATTCATATCCCTTGTACATCTGGTTATGAATAACGAATAATGAGCTAGTTCTACGTTACTGAATTTTTTAATATATTGAAGATGTTGCAATATCAAAATTCGGTCTTTTTTCACTTTTATTTTCTCCATTAACGCTCCATTAAGAAGCAGGTTTTATTATCAGTTGGAGGAAGAGGGAGTGAAGTAGAACATGAAGCAAAGAAGAAGACTATATTGTTTATGTTCTAAATGAGAATTCATCAATGGTGGACGTTGTTCCAAAACAATATACGTCATGTTCTAAAACAATGTACATGTTGTAAAATATTTTTTTTTTGGATTGGTAAGATGAATCACCATACTGGACCGGAACTTCGCACAGGTCAATCCGACCCCGATTAGCAGGCTAGACACTCTGAGAGTAGGGGGAAGAGTAAGGGAAATCCCTACCATCAAAGTGTCCCTAATGTGAATTGAACCCCCAACCTCAAGGTTAGAAGACACAATCCCAACCACTAGGCCAACTTAGCTTGGTTGTTATAAAACAATCTGCATCATATTCTAAAACAACGTATAACATGTTCTATCACAGTCACCAATCCACGTCTAAATATTAGATCAATTATAGTATATGGTCAAATATGAGTATGTGAATAATTCTAAAAGTCTAAATAGTGCGATTAATAGAAAACCATGTGGCATGCAAGAATGTACTCCCTACGTCCCTTATTGATATGTTCCTATTTGGAATCTTGGCACTATTTAAAATTACATACTTCCTCCATTTCAAATTAAATGCAACAGTTTCCAAAAACGGCAATTTCAAATTAAATGCAACATTTTACTTTTTTCTATTCTTGGTAAAGATTTTGAGTGTGAAATTACGAATATACCCTTACTAAACTAATTAAGCCTTATTAACTTAGTCACACGCCCTTACTTTTTCTGTGGTCCCACTTTCTTTCTCCTTATTAACTTTAGTTACATGCCCTTACTTTTTCTTAATTTCACCCTAAGAAATTTTGCCTAGGAGACTGTGTCATCCAAATTGTTGCATTTAATTTGAAGCGGAGGAAGTATAATCTTCTAAATTTTATCTAATGTATAATACGAAATATGTAATCATGGCGGGTCTAATTTGATTCGTCTCAAAGAGTACTTTACCATATCAAATTTTTATAATTTTTACTAATACATAATTACATACTTCCTCCGTTCTGTTTTAAATGAAACATTGGGTGAAATGACACTATTCATTGATCAATTTTGACTCCAATTTATCGCCATTATATAAAGAAAAACATAGTCAAGTGGGATCTTGTTAGATTCGTCTCGATGCATACTATTAAATTATAACGTTTTTATATTTTTTACGTGTGCACAACTAAAGATATTAATGATTAAAGAAGCGTGTTGGGTTGCGTGAAAAAGCAAACGTTTCATTTAAAACAGAACGAAGGAAGTATTAATAGTCAAAGATGTGTGTATTGGCATTTGGCAAATGTGCAAGTCATCAATAATCATAGTTGATCAAACTTTTACACTTCCTCCTTTTTTTAGTTCTACTATTTGCTCTATGTACGTTTGCAACGCACAACTTTGAATAATTATATATTTAGTTAATACTCCCTCCGGTCTTTATTAATTTACCCCTTTTGACTTTTGACACTATTCACATACATGACTTTGACTATCTCTTGTGATTTGTATTTAAGAAAATATATAGTCATGTGAGATCTTGTTAGATTCATCTCAATGTGTAGTATCCAAATATCAACTTTTTGTAATTTTTGCTTATTGATAATTAGAGATATTAAGGTTCAAATTAATGTATCGGCAAATGTGCCCCATAGAAAGGGGTAACTGGGTAAACTAATAAAGACCGGAGGGAGTATTTTATAAATATGCATCGACCTGAATTTAGTAAGATCTCAAATGACTTTGTTTTCCTTATGTATAAATAATGTAAAAGAGTTAAAAGTAAAATTTGCAAATAATGTGAAGAGTGTAAGGCCCTGTTCTTTTGAACTTATTTTGGCTGAACTGAACTGAACTTATTTTATTTTTGCTGAACTGAACTTATTTTTCTTGGAACCGAACTTATTTTTCTTTGAACCGAACTTATTTTTATCGAACTCGAACTTATTTTTGCTAAAGAAAAATAAATAATAAATAATAATAATAATAATAATAAATAATAAATAATAATAATAATAAATAATAATAATAATAAATAATAAATAATAAATAATAAATAATAAATAATAAATAATAATAAATAATAATAATAATAATAATAATAATAATAATAATAAATAATAAATAATAAATAATAAATAATAAATAATAATAACAAATAATAATAATAATAATAATAATAATAAATAATAATAAATAATAAATAATATTAATAATAAATAATAATAATAATAAATAATAAATAATAAATAATAAATAATAAATAATAAATAATAAATAATAAATAATAAATAATAAATAATAAATAATAAATAATAAATAATAAATAATAAATAATAAATAATAAATAATAAATAATAAATAATAAATAATAAATAATAAATAATAAATAATAAATAATAAATAATAAATAATAAATAATAAATAATAAATAATAAATAATAAATAATAAATAATAAATAATAAATAATAAATAATAAATAATAAATAATAATAATAACAAATAATAATAAAAATAATAATAAATACTAATAAATAATAAATAATATTAATAATAAATAATAATTATAATAATAATAATAATAATAAATAATAAATAATAATAATAATAATAATAATAATAATAATAATAATAATAATAATAAATAATAAATAATAAATAATAAATAATAAATAATAATAATAATAATAATAATAAATAATAAATAATAAATAATAAATAATAAGTAATAAATAATAAACAATATTAATAATAAATAATAATAAATAATAAATAATAAATAATAAATAATAAATAATAAATAATAAATAATAAATAATATTAATAATAAATAATAATAAATAATAAATAATAAATAATAAATAATAAATAATAAATAATAAATAATAAATAATAAATAATAAATAATAAATAATAATAATAATAATAAATAATAATAAATAGTAAATAATAAATAATAAATAATAAGTAATAAATAATAAATAATAATAATAATAATAAATAATAATAATAACAAATAATAATAATAATAATAATAATAATAATAATAATAAATAATAATAAATAATAAATAATATTATTAATAATAATAATAATAAATAATAAATAATAAATAATAAATAATAAATAATAAATAATAAATAATAAATAATAAATAATAAATAATAAATAATAAATAATAATAATAATAATAATAATAATAATAATAATAATAAATAATAAATAGTAAATAGTAAATAATAAATTATAATAAATAAATAATAATAATAATAATAATAATAATAATAATAAATAAATAAAATATTAAAATAAAAAAATAAAAGAAAATAAAAAAATATCAAAATATAAAAATATATAAAAATATAAAAATATAAAAAAAAAAAAAATATGAAAAAAATAAAAAAAAAATAATTACAAATTCATCGTTATTATAATATTAATAATAATAACAATATTAATAGTAATATTGAAAACAAATATAATAATTACAACATTATAGTATACTAAACTTATTTTTGCTGAACTGAACTTATTTTTGTTGAACTGAACTTATTTTTACTTATTTTTGCTGAACTGAACTTATTTTTGCTGAACTGAACTTATTTTTACTTATTTTTGCTGAAAATAAGTCCAAAAGAACAGGGCCTAAATAGAAAAAGGGTAGAAAGTGAAAACCAAACCGCAACGATCATGATTTTCATGAGTAAAAAGAGGGAGTAACTACTTTATACTATTTGAAGTGAGAACAGAAATCTGACATCTGTACAACGTTAGCCTTTCGTCTCTCTCACAACCTTCTTCTGAAAGAAGAGTGAGAGAAGTGAATTATAGAGAGAGAAATATGGAGTCAGACTATGGAGCTTTCATGGAGAAATTCACACTATCTCCATCATCTTCTTCTGGGGAACTTCCATTAACTGGTCTCACTTTTGCTGTCAAAGAAATGTGAGTAACTTTTGCATGGAATCTTCATTCGCCTTGATTAATTATGCTATTTGAATGACTAATTCTAGCAATTCTTTCACCCCAAGTTGCATTAGCTGTTAACTACTTTCATTTGATGTTAGGATTTTTTGTCAATTAATCTTGTTTCTCCAAGTGTTATTAATTTCTTTTTTTGTAGTTGAACATTACCTGGTGAAAACTTACCACAAGAGATAATTGTACTATCTCCGTTCCTTATTGATGTTCATAGTTTGAGCAGCACTTTTACCAATGCACACTTTGACTATTAATATATGTAACTACGTACTAGTAAAGTAGTCGTTAAAAACGAATTAGATAAGACCCACATGAGTTTTTTCTTGTATGTTGGGAAAAATTTAAAAGATTCTATATAACTCTAAAAAAGTACATTTCAAGTAGGAACATTAATAGGGAACGGAGGGAGTAATGAAATTGCAATTGACAAAAAAAAACACTTCTGATATTATGTGATACTTGTAAGTTGTAAGTGGTCATTTGGTTGAACATAGGAATTGTAACTTCCTAAGTGTTGAAGTTTTATATCATGGGAACTATAGAAAGTTGTTTACTTAGGGCCTTAGGGGAGCTATGTAAATTACTCCACTTACTGAAATTTTCCTGTGTTTATGTCAACCAAATAATTTCGCTGTTTATTCACCCCTAGGAATTTCCACTTTTCATGTTTTTTAATTTTTTAATTTTTTTTGTCAACCAAACAAGCACTTAAAGTAATTTGCAACTTTTCTTTTCCCATTAGAAGCAAGTTAGTATACACAAGTCACAAGCACAATTTTAAAGAACTTGTCTTTGGGCAGATTTGATGTGGAAGGGTTTGTAACTGGGTTTGGAAATCCTGATTGGGCAAGAACACATACAACAGCCAATTCCACAGCCCCTGCTGTTTTGGCTCTCTTAAGGGCAGGTGCTACTTGTGTTGGCAGAACGGTCATGGATGAAATGGCTTACAGGTTAGTTTTTTCAGTTGGGATTATAATAATCTATCTGATTATGCCGTTTTTTGGTGAGGTTGTATATAGAATGTACTGTATGACAGTGGCGGAGCCAGAATTTTCAATTCGGGGGTGCACGACTATAAACTGAACTGAACTGAACTCAACTTGTTTTTTTTTTGGGCTGAACTCAACTGAACTAAAACTATATATGAGAGGAAACTAGCTAAACTAAACTGAAATTGTGCCCAAAAGAACAGGGCATGTTGATCAAATCCAAATAACTTCCAAGGGGCCGGGGCAAAGCTTTATCCCTATCCATATGCTGTGATGACCCATGCACGCAAACTCCTTCTTTGCTAGCTAATGATCCACCTCACAATTATGCTACTACCTAATTATTCATGATTGATATAAATATTGCAGGCTTATTTCCAATATTTTCTCATGATCCAAATAACAACTAAGCGGTTACTACTTAATTTAGAAAATAACTTTTAGATGATGTTTCAGTATATATGATAGCAGCGATGATACAAGTCCATGAAGCTCATTTTTTACGAATCAGACATATTCAAATCAACTGAAAGCACATCCTCAACCTCACATCCAGCATAACTAGGCTTCAGCGATTAGTGTTACATTAATCCAACCAACTGGAGGAAACCAACATATATCAATCCTGTGCTTAAAGCCTTAAACTGCATTTTATGTGACAAATATGTGTTTGAACTGACTTAAACAAAAATTCACTACATCCTCTCGCCCAACCACATGACTACTTCAAGCCTCTGCGTGGCGCGCAAAGGTACTGCGCTGCACGCAAAGCAGCGCATAAGATGTAGTGAATTTTTTTTTTTCCTGATTTGGGAGTGCTCGTGCACCCCCATGCCCCTAGCTGGCTCTGCCACTGCTGTATGATAAAAGAAAATTAGGTAGTATTTAATATTATTTCAACTGCATATATTCGAAGATAATGTTACTCGTCTTTCTTGCTAATCTTATTGTTTATAATGTCCGCAAATCCATATACTCCCTCTCTTACTTTTGAACCTCATCAGATGGGTCATTTTGTTATCAACATCATCTAATTTTTTACTTTTATATTGCGTGCCATAAAGAAGAGGAACATCTACTTGCAAACGGAGGGAGTATTTGCTAAATATATTTCCTGTGAACATGTTAGAAATCCGTTGGATTCAGATTTCTAATCTGTTTATAGTTTCTTTTCCATTGGATTGTGTTCTTTCTGATGAAGTGTGATGGTATAGCTAAAGTGTCTTCTCTTGTGGAAATTTATTCAACTTTTAGAGATTCCTTAAGATGGAGGATGTATTTCTGTCACCACAATATAAGAAACTAATGTATGATACTTGTGTATACTTGAGAAGTTAGAGGCAATTGTTTTCCTCAAATATGCGGAATGAAAACAGAACTTTTTAAATTGGTCAAGAGTCCTAGGACAGCCTACTGGTCTTGACTCATTTTTATATGATCATCCAGAAGATTATACGATGTAATTCTAAACAAATACATTGCCATTTTCTTTGACAGCATAAATGGCGAAAACATACATTATGGTACGCCTAGAAACCCTTGCGCAGCAGATCGAATTCCCGGAGGATCTTCTAGTGGATCTGCTGTTGCAGTTGGTGCAAACATTGTAGATTTTTCTTTGGGTGTGTTATTTTTCTCTCTTTGAAAAAGTAGTTTTATTATACGTCAGCAATGATGGAACTGTCATTTCTCTCACTTTTTTAGGTACTGACACTGGAGGAAGCGTAAGAGTCCCAGCAGCGTTCTGTAAAATTTATGGAATTCGTCCTTCTCATGGGGTTGTCTCTGTCAATGGTGTTATTCCGATGGCGCAAAGCTTTGATACAGTCGGTAAAAGATGCAACAACATGACAACTTGAGCATATTTCAGAGTTTCACTTTTATCTCCAAAGTGAAATTTAATTTTATGATAAGTATCTTGCTGTCAGCATTTTGTCTTGAACTAAACGAGATTTAAGTACATACCAAAATGCAAAGTTTCAGTAGTCTATCAATTCCTGCATTTGGACTGCATCAGTAGATTCACACTTTATTATGATGTCCAATACTCGTACTTTTTCTAAGCTTGATTACATATGTGATCATCAGAAATTCAAATTGACATGATTGTAATATTACAGTACATATATTGAAAATTAAGCTATCTTACATATTTTGAAAATTAAGCTATCTCTCAGGATGGTTTGCTAGGGATCCAGCAATCTTGAAGAGAGTAGGGAATGTGCTACTTCCGACCGTTGATGCACCTCTAGCGAATCCTAGTCCAATAATTTTTGCCGAAGACTGTTTCAAGCTTCTAAACATTCCAATCGATAGAGTAAAACAAGTTCTAGTCAAGACTTTGGAGAAATTGTTTGGAGGTAAGTCCGTTGAATTTGCTGCTGCATAGTAGTTTCTGGTTTTGGGAAATGTAGGTGCTTTTCTTAAACAGTCTGCATACTATTCATAAGCTAGTAGTCTGATATGAGTTGTAGGAGGAATTTTTGTTTCTATATTGGTGAGTGAAGCTTCAGCACTCGTGAATTTGTTTCTCAAACTGTCTTGTCATTTCTCTAACCATTATTTCAGGTCAGGTTTTAAAGTATATGGATATTGGGAACTATGTAGAGGAAAATGTTTCAAGTCTAAAGCATTTCATGAGCCAGTGTGGTGATGCAAAAGAATACAGCATACCATCTCTGGTAGCCCTTTCAAGTGCCATGCGGCTGCTACAAAGGTACAACTCACTAGTAAATTAACCCAATACAATTAGATCATCAAAAGTCATAAACATCTCAACTTTCATCCATCTTCTTTAAAATAATATCAACTTTGGATTATATCGGGAATAATCTCAAGTTTAGGGGGACCTTCTTAAATGATCCAAATTTTGTCTCTTTTTTTTTTTTTTTTTTTATCTTTTTTGCCTTCATTAATTCTGGTATAACAAAATAAGTAACTTGGATATTTTTGAGAAAGCCGCAATGAAACTTGGGTATTCCAAGACAATTTAAAAATTGGGATTATTTTGGGAAGATGAGTCAAAGTTGAGATTATCTAAGTTTTTCTTAACCAAGTAACTGGGCTTATTGTTTTTTTTGCCATAAGTTTACATTTTGCTGTGGCTTACTCTTTCTCCATTATAATTTGAAGTGTAGATATGAATTTAAGATTAACCATGGTGAATGGGTCTCTTCCACAAAACCTATTCTGGGACCAGGAATAAACGAACGAGTTTGGGATGCTGTGCGGGCTACTGATGATAAGATCGACATTTGCCACTCTGTCAGGACTGAATTGCAGGCTGCTCTTGCTTCTCTCCTTGGGGTATTTACTATGACTTGCTATAATAATTCCATCTTCACTTTGATAACATTGCCTCAACATTCAGAAATGCAAATGTATTGATAATTTGATACCACTAAATTCTATCACATTCAGCCCTTCTTAGTTCAATTATATATGACCAATTTTTGCAGCTTTTGGTGAATGATTTAGCTCCTCTTTTTGTTTCCTGAATGTTAACAGCATTCTTTTCCGTCATATTACATTATTCATAGATTAGTATTTTTTTGTAGGATGTTGGTATCCTTGCAATCCCGACTGTTCCTGGTCCACCACCTAAACTGCAAACTGAGCCATCTACTTTGGAAACCTTTCGAGTTAGAGCTTTTAGCTTACTCTCCATTGCCGGGGTATCTGGATTTTGTCAGGTTCTTCCTTTCTCCTAAGCAAAGACAAGGCATCAAAAGCTTCATTCATGTATTTGTCCCGTCCTTTTTTCATGATTAGAATCTTCCTTTATCTTTGCAGATAAGCATACCGCTAGGATTATATGATGATCTTCCTGTGTCTGTGTCGTTGTTGGCTAAACATGGTTCTGATATGTTCCTACTCAATCTCGTGGAGACTCTTTGTCCAACTCTCGAGGAGCATACTGATGCTGCTACAAGATCTAGCCTGTGAATCCTAGTTTGATTTTTGATGTATAGTATCCTTTTCTCTACATTTTCATCTCACCATAGAATTAATGTATAATATGATCTGTGTTTATGCCAATTGCTAACTGAAATGTCAGCCATTGAATTCATCGGCGGGTACCAATTCCATATAGCATGTCTAGACTCTAGAGTTGGCAATTCCATTGATGGCCTGGTTTCTTGATTGTTTTCCTGTCAATTTCAGGTTGATAAAACATACCAAAAATTGTATGAAACATAAGTAATTACATGATATTATGAGATATGAGTAGTTATGAAACAACTTATCTCCTAACAGTATATATCAAAATAAGTACAGTATTAAAATTACAATAGCAAGGCATGTGTACAAAATAGCAAAAGTTGCAACTCAAGGTTCTCACAATATGTAGGACGTGGTCCCACATATTTTAACTCGTGGTGCACGAGGAAAAGGGCCATGCATGCATCAGCCATCATGTTTGGTGAAGTGTGAACATGGGGCTCACTGATCACTGATCACTGATCACGGATCAGTAATCATCATCCTAATTCCTAAAGATGCCTCATCTGCTTGGCGAGTATCAAATTAATCCAGTTTTCAGTTCACAGGAAAAATATCCGAAACTCAAAAAAACAAAATATTAACTTTTTTTTTTCTTTTGAGAAGAAAAATATTAACTTTCTCATTAAACATTAATTATAGGTTAATAATATACAGTGAATTAAATGTAAAAAGGTGTTAGGTAAGTCCGCCTTATAATGATAGTAGTGTACTTTGTCCAAAAGACCAAAACAGGTGACTTTTTAGCTTATACGGTTCCCTTTTTAAGTTAAAGGGGTCACTTTCAAAAGAAGTGATCCCTTTAGGTCAAAAAGTTACCCCGTCTTATTATAAATCATTGGAAGACGACCTTATTTGAGAAGTTGTAAATGTAAAATAGTAATTCTTATATAAGTTTGTTTTTCAATGATAATAGTTTGAGTCCACTTCACTTTTTGTCGGTCTCATAATATTATATTAGTACTTGAGATTTGATTCTTGATTACAAAATCATCATTTTGGGTGCATGAGGTTTTACAAAATCCACTTTGTATACCTTAAGTTTGATTATCTTTATTTGTGTCATGGGTGCAAGAGGTTTTATGAAGTTTGTACATCTATATAGTATATACATCTTACGTTGCAATTAAAACAATAAACTACCCGTATCTAAGTACTTCCTAAATTTTTTAATAGATGCATCATATTGACTTTTTACACTATTTGAATATCAACTTTGACAATCTTTAACTCTAAATTTAAAAAGATAAATGTCATAATTTCAATTGTTGGTGAGTTAATCTCAATTTATATTTTCCAAATATATTTTTTTACAATTTTCAATAACATATAGTTATTTAAGATATTGATGATTAAATATGTGCATCAGCAAGTATATCCAGTCAATATGATACGTCTATTAAGAAACATAGAAAGTATCTTGTTAAACAGAGTTGATACCCTCTAGAAAAACCACTGGCCCTGTTCGGCAAATAGAGTTTAGAGTTCGTTGTTAGAGTTTTAACTTTGTTCAGCAGATTTGATTGCTAATTTGACAACTTTTTTCCATAAATTTGTTTGGTAACAATTAACTGATTGCTAAAAGCTTATTGCTATTTATTTGTGTAAAACAACATTTATAGACATTTTAATACATATGTGTAGTATTATTATTAGAGACAAAAAAGTCATTGAACATATTGTTACCTAATCCTCTAAACGAAAAGCTCATAGTAGGAGTTTTTTTCATTTTGAGAGTTTTTATTCTAAAACTCTGTCTAAAGCTCTGTTTTACCAAACACCCGTTTTAGAGTTTTTGACTAGTCGAAACTCTAAATGTCATCTAAAACTCTCTTTTTACTCCAAAACTCTAATTGCCAAACACCCTCACTGTCTCAAAAGACGATTTCGCTACCCTATGCCGTGGAGTCCTCGTGGGTTGTATCACCAAATAAAATAAACCTCGTGGGTTGCACTTGCAAGTTGCATAGTTGCATTTGCACATGAAGAAGTATTTTTAACAGACAAAACGAGGCGTAACAGGAAAAACAACCTTGTGAATTGTGATATACTCTAAACTCTAAACTCTAAATTCTAAATCATAGTGAAACCAAAATGGGAAGAACAGCGGAGGTAAGAGCAAGAGCTCCCGGAAAAATCATACTTTCCGGCGAACACGCCGTCGTTCATGGATCCACCGCCGTCGCTTCCTCCATCAATCTCTACACTCAAGTCTCTCTCCGCTTTTCTTCCGGTAACTATTTTTTCCTTCTTTCTTTCGTCTTTCATTCTCATCTTAATTTTACTTTATTTAGCATAATGTGATTTATTTTCCCTCAATTTTTCTGCTTTTTTGCGTTTTTTTTTTAGTTTAAATTACTGCTTATTAATGGATATCTGCCTTAATTGTTGAGCTGATTGACATTTGGGTGATCACATTAACATAAGACTTAATTGCTAATACAAAACAATTATTCATTACATAGATGCTTCATCTTAAGTTGCACACTTGCCGCAACTTTGACCTTAATATCTTTAATTATGTACTAGTATAAAATAATAACAAAAATTGGATAATTCAACAAGATCATGTATGCTAACATTGGTTTTGTATATATGTAGAAAAATATGATCAAAGTAGAATTAGTGAATACTGCACAAGTCAGAGTGGAGCATCTATTTAAAAACAAAAGGACTAGTTGTTTTCTTCATTATGAGATTTATAAGTTTGTGAAGAACATAAACTGATTTTATTGATGCAATAAGGTTGATTTAAGTTTTTAGAAGGTTTTGAGAATCGCGCTACAGGCTCCAGCGTGGAAATATCAAGGGATTCCGTATTGTTGGTGAACAAGGATAATTATTTCTGAATGTTGGATCTAATGATCCGATTCCGGAGATTGGTCAAGTTTTAATTTAATGTTGGGTATGTCTAGTCTCTTTTGATACTTTTTTTTTTTTTGGTAAATAAGCAACCAACTTAAACTACGAAATTGAACAGAGTTTTACAATCCGATATTAAATCATCCATACAATAACTAGGGGGATGGGGGAAAATCCTAGTTACATTACTTCTACTAATCCCATAGCGACTATTCTTAGCTAATACATCCGCAACCCAGTTTTCTCTTCTACCACAATGCTCAATCTTCACTCCCGGAATGTCCCTCCACAGCTTTCTGCATTCAGATATCACACTCATATATTTGTCAGAAGTACCCTCAGGGTTACATGGAATTTTCACTGCATTAATACAATCCGAGAATATGATAGCATGGTTATAGTTATATATGGACACTATAAGAAGACCCTCATGAATGGCCCACAACTCCGAAGAGAGGATGTCGAACGTAAAACGGCATTTCCCAAACCCAAGTACCCACTCCCCCTAATTATTTCTCACCACTCCTACCCCCATATGAACCAAGGTACTCACAAAGGAAGCATCGACGTGAATAAGAACATTGGCACTAGGTCTAGGTCTTGGGTCCGGGCTACGAGGATTTCCCTCTAAAGTGGGGGCTATGCCTTTGAAAGCTATGTTTGTGTGCTTGCTCAAAGACGTCCAATTTATCAATTAAGGATAGACTGCTATGAAGTATTTTTGAAAATCTAGATTTCTCCATTGAATCGAAGGTCTCAACTATCTTGGGTAGTAGTTCATAGTTGTATCCATTTCCGTACTATAGGCCGTGTTGAATATTGATACTTGCTTTTGCTATGCTCGTATATGTTCTTATTTGTTGAGTCTTACATGTGTCCGGAGGTTCTAACACTTCCCTTTTTTTTCTAGAATCCCTCTCACCATCTTTCGAAATGTATGGTTTCGATTATGCACTCAAACTTTTTTCACTTCCACGACATGTTGCTAATGCCCTCATGTTTTGTTTTGTCATATGCATTTGACTTTTAGGGATTATATTATGTGGTTGTCTTGCTTTTGTACAGATAGTGAGAATGTGCTTAAGCTTGAGCTCAAGGACATGGAACTAGAGTTTTCCTGGCCAATAGAGAGACTTAAAGAAGTACTGCCAGATTTTGACAGTCCATCACCTTCAGCACCTAAATCTTGTTCAACAGAGTCGCTTAAGTCCATAGCATCACTCCTAGAAGAGCAAAATATTCCAGAAGCTAAAATAACATTGGCTTCTGGAGTATCTGCCTTTCTGTGGCTATACACTTGCATCCAAGGGTATGTCTTGGTGAATTTGTCTTCTTACTCCCAACTTTGTCGCTATAGAAATTCATTTTCTGAATGCAATCTATACTGATGCAATTAGTACTCCCTCCATTCCCTATTTTAACTCCATTGGAAGTTGTGCACAATTTTAAGAATATATAAGCTAATGCAATTTTATAACTGAAAGTTAGTTAATGCATATTCAAAGGCGACAATTTTAGTGCATCGATAATTTAAACAACAGACTATAATATGACATGGAATGAGAAAAGTTTGTTTAGTGGCCCATAAATATGGTACACATGGAGTTAGAATGTTTGTGGTTGGCCTGTCTTGATACTCTTGAATCAAGTGTTGTATTCTCAATGCCCTTTTTATTGTGTTTCTTTAGTATATATAGCATTTATAAGCTGTTTCCTTCCTCATATAATTTTGTTTTCCACTTATTTTTGGTTTATCAGGTACAAACCTGCAATAGTGACTCTGACATCTGAACTTCCTCTAGGCGCTGGCTTAGGCTCATCTGCTGCATTTTGCGTGTCACTTTCTGGTGCCCTTCTTGCATTGTCAAAGTGCTGTGAGCTTGACGACAACCAGCAGAGTTGGGTAGCTT
The DNA here is from genome assembly GCA_947648045.1 of Beta corolliflora. Classification (NCBI taxonomy): domain Eukaryota; kingdom Viridiplantae; phylum Streptophyta; class Magnoliopsida; order Caryophyllales; family Amaranthaceae; genus Beta; species Beta corolliflora. Next base: position 133,538 of record CANSZD010001355.1, read on the forward strand.
TAAAGGATAGTGAGCTCGACCTTGTAAATAAATGGGCTTTTGAAGGCGAAAAGATAATTCATGGAAAGCCATCTGGGATTGACAACACAGTAAGCACCTATGGTATGCCATTCTATTCAAGCGGTTGTTTGTTTGCCAAATTTAATGCCCCGTGTATAACTACATTTGATAGAAGCTTATCAAGTAACAGACTTTTTATATTTAAAGTGTCCATGCATTAACTTGCCTCTTTTTTTCACTAAAATCTTGTTAATTGCAGTTACTATTTTTTTTAGTAAAGAATTTTTTTTAAACTGACCATAACAACAATGGTGCATGTGCTGAAATGTAAACAGATATGTGTGTTTATCCAATCTTTAACATATTTACCTCCTGAATACGTAGATAAATTATAGCAAACCTTCAACATTCATTGGTGGAAGTGTGCTCTGTAACTCTGAGCTGAAATTTCTGCATTGCCTATTATGTCAATTCTTAATTCAAAGCATAGAAGATGCTGAATATATTTGAAGTTCTTGGAAAGCTTTAATATATTATTTGATTGTCGGTGAAGAGCCCTAGGTTACGAAGCACTTCAAAAATATAGGGTATGTGGCAATGAGCCAATGACCTTACGAAAAGAATCAATTTTAAAGCTTTGAAGATGCAATGAAGATCAAGCAAAAACGACATGATATCTTCATTATTTATTTTCAAGTAGTCTAGTGTGACTCTAGAAAGTTAGAGTCTTCCTCTCAAATCCCACTTTCTTTGATCTCAATGAAGTCAAAATCGATTGATCTCATGACGCGGTTGGTGGGCGGTAATAAATGGTAGTGACGAATTCATAGATATTTTGTGAAGAAAATCTCAAGCTGATGTCCATGGTAAATTGTTAATGCTCGTCATTTTTTTCATTACAAGTTTTCATACTATCCATTACCAATTTAGATGTGGCATCAGGTGGTAATTTTAGATTATAATTGACTTAAGTGCAATGGATGATTAAAGCAGACCGTCACTGTGTATTGGATTAAGAGTTAGTTGGAAACCACCTATATAGATACCCAAGGTTTTTGACAAAGGTATGGGGAACTCCCATACCAATAGTCGGTACTAAAGGTGACTTGGTACACACTATTGCTTGACATTGTTTTCGGGTTGTTAAATGATAATGTGGCTATCCTACAGTTGAATGTCCTGGCGACCTAGCCTAAACGTTTCACATTGACACGCTGATCTACTTTCCATTCAGTTCCCTCTATATGAGACTATGCATTACCATAATTGGTAGTATGTAGAACTCGTGTTAGTGATTTTAAACTAAGGTCATTTCTCTACGTCATGATGTCAATATGTCATGTTTTAACTCAAACATTTAGGTATATAATGTCATGTCATCTTTTGACTCACGAAAACTAACATAATATGTCAACGTTGTATATTGGAGGCAAAAGAAGTCGAACATTAAGCAGAAATTCTTTTAAACATGCACGCTTTGCAATGTCTATAAACAACTTTCACAAATTTACTGAGGCCTTGGTATGGCGTCAGAAATTCTGTAACATAAAATGTGAGACAACTTACTCCTCGAAGCACCACTTATGATGTATGATTTCATTGCACAGGAAATATGATACAGTTCAGGTCAGGAGAACTCACACGGATGAAGATGAGTATGCCACTAAAAATGCTCATAACAAATACCAAGGTTGGAAGAAACACAAAAGCATTAGTTGCTGGTGTCTCAGAGAGGACACTGCACCATCCTAATGTGATGGCTTCTGTTTTTAATGCCGTTGATTCTATCAGCAAGGAGTTGTCTACTATCATCCAAACACCAGCTATTAATGAGATTGAGGTGACTGAACAAGAAGAGAAGTTGGAAGAACTGATGGAAATGAACCAGGGCTTGCTTCAGTGTATGGGAGTGAGCCATGTTTCTATAGAGACTGTTCTCCGAACAACGCTTAAATACAAGTTGCGTTCCAAACTGACAGGAGCTGGTGGTGGAGGCTGTGTATTGACACTGTTACCAGCACGTATCCTTTCAAACATTATAATTTATTGATTTGCCTAAATACTTGCACCATTTGGTATTCTGTAAGTTAGTACTTCCTCCGTCCATAATTATCTTTCTACTTCCCATTCACGTAATTGGTATATAGTCTTGTGAGATATGTTAAATGCGTTTTGATGTTTTATTTCCAAAATAACAATTTTCTCCAAGTATGTAATTGAAGTTATCAATAGTCAAAAACGTGCATGGAAATCTTTGGAAAACCAAATGGGAAGGAGATTGTGGGACGGGGAGAATACCACCCTAATTTAAGTTTAATTCTTACTTTGGCATTGTTAACTTTATGTTCAAATTCTTAGTAATTTACCGTAGTTCAAATGTCCTTTTTCCTTGACCATGTACTCAGTTTTGTCAAACATTGTGGTTGATAAAGTAGTTGCTGAGTTAGAATCCTGTGGCTTCCAATGCTTCATAGCTGGAATTGGTGGCAATGGCTTGGAGGTATGCTTCAACGATTCTGCCCAAACTTGAGCGATCAATATCCATGTACTATTTTGAGTCTTTAATTTTGTTGTTGAATTATGTTGATTGTACTAGTTTAAGTCATTCTTTCCGAGTGTACAATATGTATGTACATTAATATCATTATTGTAGTCTGCATGCTTATTCTTCTACATTGGTTCAAAATTTCTTCAAACCTTCATGTATGAGAACCTGGATGTGGGAGATAGGTGTTAAATGTATGCCTTGTGTTTTTACATCATATAAAACCTAAAGCTTTTATTACCATTATGTACTCTTGATACAGCCGTCCAACAGAGTTTCGAAAGGTACATCAACACACTTAAACACACACAGTTACAAAAAAAAAAAAAAACTCAGGAAGACTACTTAACCGTGGATGCCACTTTGCTGCAGCCCCGTGAAACAGAAAAAACACCATTCTGAAAGTTTTTAGCCATTCACAATAGCTCCACCTGCACAAAGAGAATGAAACATATGTCCTGAACCGGAAACAAACCAAATAACATTCAAATTCTGAAGGAATGTTGAAGAGTGTACCATTAGGATGGATGGTTTGCCCGGTAATATAGGAGGAATCTGCATTGCAAGCAAGGAACACATAGGAAGGCGCGACCTCACTAGGCTGCCCCGCCCTTTTCATGGGCACCTCTGACCCAAAGCTCTCGACCTCATCTTCCTTAAATGAGGCTGGAATTAGGGGAGTCCAGACAGGACCTGGGGCTACCGCATTGACTCGGATGCCCTTCTGTACAAGCTGGAGGGCCAAGCCCCTGGTGAAGGCCAGAATAGCACCTTTGGTAGAAGTGTAGTCCAGTAATGAAGGACTGCCTTTAAATGCGACGATTGATGTAGTATTGATGATGCTGGACCCTTCTCGCATATGCTTCAGGGCATGCCTATACATATGCAATCATGCACACAGAAAATTACCATGTGATATTGACAAAATTTATGAACTTCCAAAATGGTCTGGGATAACTTAGTAACTAATTTTTTTGAAATGGTATTAAGTTGGAAATATATATGACAAAATTAGGTGTCGTTTGGGGTCATTAGATGTTTAGCTTTTTTACTTAACTTATGAATAATCCTTCAGAACTGCATTTTACATAAATTGATAATCAAGTTGCAGTAAAGTCAATGGAAAACAGAGGTATTCATACTATGTAATTGGGAATTGTAACATTTCATATTTCACTGAATCTGTCATATCATTGTAAAGCAAAATTTGTCTCAACAGCAGAAGTGGAACAAAACAGTGAACTAGATCAATTAACTCTCAACTCATTCTTCTTAAACGGACCCCAATTACCAAAAGAAAACAAAAATACTTCAACAGTGAGCTGCAACAGTGTCCTCAGTGGGTGTTGTAGACCTGTAGTAGTAGCTGGACAATTCTATGAAGTATGAAATAATTAACCATGTGATTTAGTGCTCACCTTGTGACTAAGAAGTGGGAAAAGATGTTTGTCCTGAATACCCTCTCAAGCTTCTGCTCACTGACCTCCTCTATGGTCGAGCGCTCGTACTGCTCAGCACAATTATTGACCAGGACATCTATGCGCCCAAAGGCATTAACCACCTCGTCGACCACCCTTTTACAGTTCTCATCATAACCCAAATCTGCTGCAACTGCTATGGGGTCTTTTGCACCAGTCCCCTTGGCACTTTTGATAAGCTGAAGGGTATCCACAGCATCCTTGTCCTCGCGACCCTTGACATATGTAAAAGCTACGGTTGCACCCTCCTGAGCAAAGTGGTGGCACACTGCCCTCCCTATTCCTGAGTCCCCTCCAGTCACCAGAGCCACTTTCCCCTGGCATCAGACCAATTCAGACAAAAATCTAAGTACTTGTGTATGAAACGTTTCTAACAAGCTGAAAGTGCTTGAAAGATTCCCTTAGTAGCTTGCATCTTAAGATGGCATAAATTAATGGAATACAAATTTGCATGTAATATAAGGTATCCACCTTGAATTTACTTGTTAATGGATCTCTAACTCCTGAGCTTAGCTATCTTTCCTTAGCTTTCACTAACATGACTACTTAGGGCCTGTTGGGCATCAGGATGAGTTTTCAGTTTTTGGCTTTATATCTGGAAGTCATACTCAGAGTTTGATATAATTAGGTTCAACTAGAAAGTATTCATACTCATTTTAATCTTGTTTCTTTCTACTGGAAACTACCTCATTTCTATATTTCTGTGTTTTTTTTTTTTGAAAATATGTGCTTCATTCACTCAAGTTAGATTGTGTCCATGGTTGTAGTTTCCATTGTTAGTGTTTAGTCTGTTTTTTATTCTCTGAAAAACTGATAATTAAAAACTTAAAAAAAAAATAACGAACTCCCTGAATGTGTGATATTTTTTTTTTTTTAAAAAGAAGTCCCAAAAGACAGTATATTTCATTAATTAAAGCCATACGGCATTTACAATTGACAATTAACGATATTGAAAACAGATTGAACAAAATAAAACAAGAATTAACCGGTGAAGGGTTGAGAATCCAAATTCATAGATATAACAATTCGGCATATTCTCGTTTTGTTGTCTCATACAACTTTTTGAGTGGATCTGTCGACGCTTCATAATTTTGTGGGGAAGAAAATTCTTGTGTTGATTTCGTAATCCGAATCCGATCAATAAACATCAATCGTAGCCCCGCATAACTGGAGACTCTATTAAACGCAAATAAAACCTTGTCTTTCGAGGAGTTCGAAAAACCCTGTCTTTCGAAGGAGATCGAAAAAACCTTTTCTTTCGAAGGAGAATAATCCTTTCTTTCGAGGGAGACATTATTATAACCAAAGAAACAAAGATTTGGGGCTTTCCACCGGTAAGATCCGATGAAAGCCCCTTCAAAATTGACAATGGAGGCTAGGGTTTAGGAGAGAAGAGAGGAAGAGGAGGCTAGGGTTTAGGAGAGAATAATAATTATTAAGAACTATCTGAATGTGTGATATTGAATCTCTTAATTTTTCGTTTAGCATTCAGAGCTGCACCCTTTCATAAACGTGTTTAACAGTTTCTATTGGGATATAATTGTGTACATATGGACCATGTCTAGAAGAGATTAAAACCAAGATCTTGTTGTTCTATAGAAACTTATAAGCTGAATCTTCTCCCTTCAATCAAGAGTCCTAACATCTAAAGGACTCTTGATTAAAATTCGAGACGATGGGAGTAGCCTTTTTCATATCTCGAGCTCAATAGATAAGATAGTTGCAATCAGCTATATACCTGCAGTTTGTTGGCAGGCTTGTATTGAGAGCGAGCCGTTTCGGGAACAGGATCCATCACATGCTGTTTCCCAGGCTGAGTCTCTTGTCTCTGTGCCGGGAAATTTCTTCCATTAGTGGACATGGTAAAGGCTTCTTAGCAACGATCAAAGAAGCAGAAAAACAAGAAGATGAACACTTTTATGGTGAAAAAAAAGCACAAAGTTAGAAAGCTCTTGTTGTAAACTGGTGGTAGTAGAAGCTCTTGAATCGTAGTTTATATAAAGAGCATATTCAGGTTGGGGGTGGACGTGGCAGTGTGCAGTGTGCACGGAGTCTATGTGTGTCCTGCAGATCACTGCCATTAGACACGTCTGATCTGCTGAAGTCTGAAGACCAAATTTAATTAGAAGTTGTGTGAGAAGGCTAATGTTATGACGTGAAGGTTCTTCTTGAGCTCTCTCATAGTAAGTCATTCTCATCTCCTTTCACTGCTTCTGGGGAAATAGTGAATCCTAGTTATCTATAAGATTTTAGTGTCAGTCGTCCTGTAGTACAGTTGTACTGTGACTGATACATTAGTCAGTTTCTGAGATTTCTTTCTAGATGTCATACAGTAGTATCCAGATTTCTGAGTGGTTCTTAGTCTAATATACCTTATGTTACTTGAATTCGGGTATTTGTTTTAGATATAGGTACGCCATACGTGTCTAAGTGTTCGAGTCGTCTGTTTTTATTTACAAAATTCTTTAATTTGGTCTAAATTGATGTGTTGAAGCGTCAATATTCATGTCAAATTATCGAGGAACCAACACGGGTAGTTGAGCTGAAATGAAGAGTCTAAATAATAATAGATAAATATATCCAGAATTAATGCTCATATTTGCTTTTTTAATGGTAAAAAAACAGTAGTAATAACACTTTTATTTGGTTGGATTCTTTCTTAAGAGAACTCTCATTAAAATGTATTTTGGTGGGATTCTCTCTTAAGAGAAGTTTTACAAAAGTAAAATTGCAAATCTTGCTAATAGATTTATTGGTTAGGTTTTAATGTTTTTGACTATGGAGTAATAAAATTTTGCCATACAAGGATAATGTGTTGTTACTTAAGCAATTATAGGATTGATAATCCATCCCTGCACAAACACATTTTCTGAAAATCTTAGCATCAGTAGAGGCAAGATTGAGCATGAGAGCATCCCTTCCATTCCGAAACTCTTGCACTTTAAAATTTAGATTTCTCATGGGAGAAATTCGTGGAAATTACAACAGAAGTCACTAAAATTGTTTCCCTTAATTGTTATTGGTGCACTAAATTCTCAAGTTATTGGCCATTACTCGTGTAATATAGCATGTGAGGTTTACTATGGAGGACAAGTACAACATGATTTCAGATAATGCATCCTTAGGAACAGGCAAAACTTTATTCAGTTGGCAAAGTTCTGTAAAATGTATTGAGGGACAAGTACAACATGGTGAAACATTTGGCTTTTGCTGCTTCATACACGGTTGATTTCCAGCACCCGGATAACCAGAAAGAGATTTTTTTTCACATCAACCACCAGAAACCATATTATTATTATCATTATTATGTACTTTCATGTCACTTAGTTTAGGAGATACACCAACAAAAAAGGACCCACTACATCCCTGATTTTTCACCATCTTCATAAGTACTGCTACGATATAAACTTCTGTATTACAGAGACCCCAAAACCAAAAAAAAACAGCCCAGAAGCAGCAAAACGCATCCATTCACCATCAACCGACCTTTTTAAGCATTCACAATGGTCCCACCTGCACACCACAAACAAAAACACCACCATACATATTAGCCCAAACAAACACCCAAACAAGCAGGAATAAGAGAACACTAGAATTGATTTCTCACCATTAGGATGGAGAACCTGCCCAGTTATGTAAGACGAGTCAGCATTACAAGCAAGGAAAACAAACGAAGGCGCAACCTCGCTAGGCTGCCCAGCCCTGTTCATAGGCACTTGACCACCGAAACTTTTGACTTCATCCTCCTTGAAGGAGGCTGGAATCAGTGGAGTCCAAATGGGTCCTGGGGCAACTCCGTTGACGCGGATGCCCTTCTGCACAAGCTGCAAAGCTAGTCCTCTGGTGAATGCCACTATTGCACCTTTGGTGGAGGTGTAGTCAAGCAACTTGGCATTTCCTTTGTATGCATTCACTGATGTAGTGTTGATGATGCTAGCCCCTTCCCTCATATGCTTCAATGCATGCCTTAAAACATGAGAGTAACCCTAGTCATAAACATGGACAAATTTGCAAAAATTTGAACAACCGCCCATAATTCAAGCTTCAAACAATGGCGGATCTAAGAACTAACCCATGAGCTCGTGGGTTCGATGACGAGATATATTGCTTCAAGAAAAATCAGTACAAATTATGAAATGGGTGATTCTGTGTGTGTAAAATATTGTACCACAAAACAGAAAGAGCTAGATGACATTTACCTTGTCATGAAGAAGTAAGAGTAAATGTTAGTCCTAAACACCCTATCAAGCCTAGGCTCATCAATCTCCTCCACAGTAGTACACTCATACTGCTCGGCACAGTTATTGACCAAGATATCTATACGCCCAAAAGCATTCGCCACTTCGTCAATGACCCTCTTGCAGTTCTCGTCGTACCCCAGATCAGCCGGGATCGCGATAGGATCCTTGGCATCAGAGCTTTTGTTACTCTTGATGATTTGAAGGGTGTCCTGAGCATCTTTGTCTTCTTGACCCTTGACATATGTAAAAGCTACAGTTGCACCTTCCATTGCAAAGCACTGGCACACTGCTCTTCCTATCCCTGAGTCTCCTCCTGTTACTAGAGCCACTTTCCCCTACCATTATAAAATAGTTGCTGATTAATGATCTTATTCTACAACAATATCAACCATCTTATTTTTAGCAAATTATACGATATTATTAGATATAATGTTAGCTAGAAACCATTAGTAAACTTTGACCATCAAAGGTTAAAACTTAATTACTCATTTTACCATCAATTATTTTAACTAACTAATTACCTATTTGTAAAATAATTATATATTTTAATATACACAATCCAACCTGATATACATTTGAAATTTTGCTGTTGAAAATTTCTGAAATCAATCTAAAAATAAGACAGAGATTGCATGCTAAAAGAATATGTAAATTTTTTTAACTATGTAAGATTGGCGGTGATGATTAATTAGCAAGGGAGCATTGTATATTATAATTATATTAATCATGTAAAGTTGATACTTGGATTAAATCTCGTCTACATCATACTATAGAACAAAAACACACATAACATACCTAATGTTTTTATTCTAATTGCACCATTTCAATTTTTCACCGGACACTTTTTTAAATGTCAATATCTCTATTTTACTTATAAAAATTTAATATTTAAAATCCTTGACGGATCTAAAGACCTATTCAACTATGTTTTTTTTTATATAATGATGAGACACAGCTCGATAAGGTTGCTTGATAAATAATGTCAAAAACAAAATGGTACAATTATAAAAAAACAGAGGAGGTATATATTCATTATAAACAAGCAAAAATAGTAAATGCTTAAGCCAACAAGCAAACTTCATATGATAAGACCATAAACAACACACCTGGAGCTTGTTGGCGGGTCTATAGTCTTGGTGAAGAGCTTGAGGGATAGGATCCATGGCATGCTCTTTCCCAGGCTGAGCTTGCTGCCTCTGTGCCGGAAATTTGTCGCCGCCCGACGCCATTCTTATCTTCTGTAGCTGTTCGTGTTGTTGTTGTTGTTGTTGCCTTCTTCTTCCACCACCAACGATTCGATTCCGGTACAAGGTGTAGGAATAGCTTCTTGAAAAAGCTCTACCAACACTTATATTTGTGCTTGTTGCTACTGCTACTGCCCTGGATTGTACCACTCCACGTAAAAACATACAAAAAAACCCAACAAAAAGATTATAAACCTATAGTTCTTTTGAGCTATGTAATACATTACACACATAAAAAACTCCAACTTCTTTCAGTCTCTATTTATATACCACTCCTACATGCATGGTAGAAAAAACTAATATAATGAGAGAAAATTAAGGAGATCAAGTTTTACAAATGAGATCTACGTGTCATTGGAAAGGAGAGCTACGCGTCATGTAAATCGGTCCCTAAGGACACGTCTGTTGAAACGGGGACTTGTTTTACAAAATTGGCTTTGATTTCATGGTCTTTCTAGTTTCTACCCATTTTTCTTGGGTATGTGCTTTTTTTGGGAAATTGATGTAATCAGGTTTACATCTCTTCCTTCTCATCTCTTCCTTCTCATCTCTTCACCGCTTAGCTAGATTCCACTACTCATGCTTCCGGGTTATAAATTTATAATTGTTGAATACATATATAGGAGTATGTACGTACGTATATATTTTGAGTTTTGATCATACTAGCTAGTAAAGATTAAAGAATTTTTTGAATATATAGAAGAAAAAAAGGCCACCGTAAGAAATTAATATTAGCCATGAAGTTGTCCACGTCAGCAAATGACATTTATGGCTAATTATTATGGATGTACTTACATACTCTATATTCCTAATATGTACATACTTCCTCCGTTTCTTTTTACTTGCATCACTTTCCTTTTAGGGTAATGTCACAATACTTGCAACCAAGCCTAAAATAGAAACTATTCTATACTAAAATGACACATATACCCTTACTTAACTAATTAATCCTAACAATTTATCACTCATAACCCACCCCCAACCTAAGTTCCTACTCTCTCTCCTCAGTCCTCAACCCCCCTCAAATCCGTGACAACTCCCCAAGTCCCAACCACCAATATCACCACCACCCCTCACAAACACCACCATCACTATGCCTATTTTTCCAGGCGACTACCCCTCCTTTTTTTCGACCTTCTATTTTCCGCCGGCATATAATCATCCATGACCCATCCCTCATTAGTTCTCACTCTCTCTCCTCACCCCTTCTAAACCCCGCCAACTTCTAACCCCAACTTGAACCACCACCATCACCACCACTCCCGCACCAACACCCTCCACCAAAGACTCTCCAACACCATCCCTAGTTTTCGGCAACTTTCTCCGTCATTTTTCCGGCCCCCTTTTTCCGACAAGTTCCTTCATCTTCTCCACTCTCTCTCCTTCATTTTAATGGCCCTTTCTTTCTACTCTTTTACATCGACTGTCATGGCGGAATAGACCATAAAATTTCCGGATCTAGAATGCTCATGGTCGAATTCGACCTTTTCAAGGCCCTAGACCCCGACAATAGAGGTTGAGATGGTGGTGGTATTGTGAAGAAATAGAAAATTTCGACTGGTTGGGTTGGGTGGTGGTGCGGCTGTGAGATCGTGACGGTGGTGGCGTGGTGCGGCTATGAGCTCGTGATGGTGGTGCCGCTGGATTGGCTCGTGACGGTTTTGGTCGTCTTTCAAGGCTTGGGTGGCGGAGTGGCGGTGGTGGTGGTGTGGTTGTGCTTTGTTGGTGGTGGTACGGCTAGGAGGTGGTGATGGTAGTATGACAGGGAAGAGGGAAGGTGGGTGGGAGGGAACATTACTTATGTTAATTATTGTATTTACTTGATTAGCTTTGTTGATTAAATGGGTCAAATGTCTTTGTCAAATACTCTCTCTCCTGTTTCTTAAATACCGTGCAAACCTCTTGGTTGCAAGTATAAAGAAACGGAGGAAGTATATATTTAAAGCAATTTTTCACTTTTCAAAATTAGTTATGGGACTAGTTTATCTTATAATAATACTTTAACCTTCAATAATATATATTTTTTTTCCTGGTTATTACAGGATATTTATAAATTGGTGTTTTGTTAAAAAAAAAGGAACAGTAAGTTTTTCATTGCCAGGGTCTAAGTTTTCAATTTCTGTCACATGATTGTAATGGTGTTAATCTGATCTAAGCAGTCATTGGGCTTAGATAGATCTCGTCTCTTTGTCAGGGAGTTTGTAACTGTTGGATTAGATGTATGATGTTTTGGGTTGTAAATATTAGCCTATGTAGTTTGGGCCTCACTATTATGTGTTGTACATATGCACTTTGTAATATTCGCCCAACTTAGATCTTGTATGATACTAGGGTTGTATATGTTGACTGCCAAGGCACATAACAATACAGGATATACACGCACAAATACAAACCTTGAACTCTTGCAGCCACCGACCACCGTGACATGGTATTAGAGCCACGTTGGTGATGTTGCTCGCCGGAATCTGTCACTCATCTCACCGGAACCTTTGCCTCACACGCGTGAACAGCAGGGAACCAATTGAATCCTTTGTGATGGGAGACGAGAAAACGGCGCTTGAAGGTGCGAAAGGGGAGTGGCGTGTGACCACTTCCTCACCTTTTTACCTTGAATCCGACGTTCAGCCGGGAAATATTATTGCTCGCGTGGTTTTCGCCGGCGAGAACTATATGACACGGATTGATGCTGCTGGTGGCGTGAGTGTCGCCGCTGGTGGCGTGAACTATGTGACGCGGACTGATGGTGCTGGACGTGTTGACGACGGATCCGGGGTCCTCGTCTGCTGCTGGTGGCGTGAGTGCCGCTGCTGGTGACGTGAATACCGCTGCTGGTGGCGTGAATGCTCCTGCCGGGGGACGTAATACAAGGGAGACTCGTGCTCATGTGGTCCAAGATGGGATTTTTAGTGGGCCTGGTGGTAGTGGCACACCACTCGCCAATCTTACTGCTGAACAAATGCAAGTGCTCGTGAATCTTATTAATCACGAGCAGAACAACAGTCATTGTATGACAGGCGACACTTGTGACATTGAGTGGATTATTGACATCGGCGCTTCGCGTCACATTACTGGCACATTATTATCCTGTTTGTGTAATGTGCGTGATGTTAAGGGATGTCCAGTTGTTGCTGCGAAACAGGGAGATGTTTATCTTACAGATTGTCTTGTTTTGCGCAATGTGTTATATGTTCCTGCATTTTATTGTAATCTGATTTCGGTATCCCGTTTGGTGTCTGATAACTGATATACTATCCAATTCACTCCTTCTTTGTGTGCTATACAGGACCGACCTTCAGGGACTCTGATTGGAGCAGGTGAACGGCGAGGGGGCCTCTATTATTTCCGCAAGGTGGTTGTAGTACAAGCAATTGGTGTTCCTGATATGAGTGAGTTTGATTTATGGCATCAAAGGTTAGGTCACCCTTCGGAGAAAGTTATAAAGATGCTTCCTGCTTTGCGTTCTAGTAGTCATAGGAAGAAATTGAATAAGATTTGTGATGTTTGTCCTTTAGCCAAACAAACACGTGATAGTTTTCCTGTTAGTACTAGTAAAGCTAGTCGCTTGTTTGAGTTGATTCATTGTGATTTGTGGGGACCTTATAGTACTCCTTCTTCTTGTGGGGCTATTTATTTTTTGACGATTGTTGATGATTACTCTCGTGTTGTGTGGGTGTACTTGTTGCATAATAAAACTGAAGTTCATCAATTTTTTACATCTTTCTTTGCCATGGTTGAAAGACAATTTGAAACCACTGTTAAAACTGTTCGGAGTGATAATGGGACTGAGTTTAATTGTATGTTGCCTTTCTTTCAACAAAGTGGGATTTTGTTTCAAACATCTTGTACGGGGACTCCTCAACAAAATGGGCGTGTGGAGAGAAAACATCGACATATCTTGAATGTGAGTAGAGCTTTGATGTTTCAGGCTAACGTCCCTGTTCATTTTTGGGGGGAATGTGTTCTCACTGCAGTGCATTTAATTAACCGTACTCCATCTGGGGTCTTAGGGGGTAAAACACCTTATGAGATGATTTTTGGGCATATTCCTGAGTTTGATCTTCTTCGTGTTTTTGGGTGGTTGTGTTTTGCTCACAATCAAAAGGCCAAGGGGGATAAATTTGCACCTAGGAGTCGTAAATGTATGTTTGTTGGTTATCCCACGGGGAAGAAGGGGTGGAAATGTATGATTTGAAAACCGAGGACATTTTTGTGTCTAGAGATGTGCAGTTCTTTGAATATTCCTTCCCCTATTTTTCTCCTACAACTACTCCTACTTAAGATTGTGGCATTTTTCCCTCCTTGCAACCTCCCTCTCTACCTGATGAGCCCACTCCTACATCTCCTACCTCTTCCCCACTTGCCTTGCCCAGCCCACCTACACATAGCCCAGACACGGAAACCTCTAGCCCCCCTCCTCAGGCCCACACGGACCCCTCATTCCCATTTGCTTCCTCAGACTCCTCAGACCCCGCGCTCCACTCCTCCTCAATTTCCATCTCTGGCCCATCTGCGTTTGCGGGCCCAATGCCTGCGGGTTCCTTGGCTTCTTAATCTACTGTTGGGCCTGACGCTCCTTCTACTCCTATACTGGGTCGTGGATTTCGTACTAAGCAGCCTAGTGTGTTGCTGCGTGATTATGTGGTGGATTTAGATAATTCTAAGAGCCCCCCTCCAGGTTCATCACATGCTTCAGGTCCCTCAGGTACTACTCCTTATCCTATAGCTCACTTTGTGAATTGTGATAATTTTTCTCTGCGCCATCGTGCTTTTCTTGCAGCAGTTGATGAGGGTGGTGAACCCAAGAATTTTAAGGAAGCTATGGAGTATTCGGGTTGGCGTGAGGCAATGCAAAAAGAGATCAGTGCTCTGGAAGAAAATAATACTTGGGTCATGACTTCTCTTCCTTCTGGCAAGAAAGCTTTGGGTTGTAAATAGGTGTATAAGATTAAATACAACTATGATGGCAGCGTTGAACGTCTTGAAGCACGTTTGGTTATTCTTGACAATCATCAGGTGGAGGGGATTGAACACTGAGACTTTTGCTCCTGTTGCCAAGATGGTTACGGTTCGCGCTTTTCTTCTTGTTGTTGCTGCTCATAACTGGGATGTCCATCAAATGGACGTTCATAACGCTTTTCTCCACGGTGATCTTGATGAGGAAGTCTATATGAAGCTTCCTCCTGGCTTTAGTTCTGGTGGTCCTGGTCAGGTATGCAAGTTACAGAAATCTCTTTATGGTCTTCGTCAAGCGCCTCGTTGTTGGTTTGCTAAACTTGCTACAGCTTTGCGCCAGTATGGTTTTTCTCGCTCTTATTCCGATTACTCTCTCTTCACATATTGTCGTGGTTCTGTTCGTTTGAATGTTCTTGTGTATGTGGATGATCTTATCATTTCTGGTAATGATTTTGATGCATTGTCCACTTTTAAATCTTATCTTGGTGATTGTTTTCGCATGAAAGATCTTGGTCCCCTGAAGTACTTTCTTGGCATTGAAGTTGCCCGCAGTCCTGATGGTTTCTTCTTGTCTCAGCGTAAGTACACTCTTGATATTATTTCTGAGACAGGTCTTCTGGGAGCTAAACCTGCTGACACCCCCATTGGAGCAAAATCATAACCTAGCTCGGGCTGATGGCCCTCTGTATTCTGATATTTCTCAGTATCGTCGCCTCGTGAGGCGTCTCATTTACTTGGCATTCACACGCCTGATCTGGCGTATGTAGTTCATGTACTTGCTCAGTTTATGCATGAACCTCGAGTTCAGCATTGGGAGGCAACACTGCGAGTTGTGCGTTATTTAAAGGGGTGTCCCGGTCAAGGCATTGTGTTGTTTTCTTCTTATGATTTCCATTTGACTGCTTGGTGTGATTCTGATTGGGCTAGTTGCCCCCTGACGCGTCGTTCTGTTACTGGTTGGATGGTCTTTCTAGGGTCTTTTCCTGTCTCTTGGAAGACTCGGAAACAACATACTGTTTCCCGTTCCTCTGTTGAAGCTGAATACCGATCCATGGCCGATGTCACAGCTGGACAGAAATGGTTACGTGCTCTCCTTGGTAGTCTTGGTGTTTCTCATTCTGGAGCTTGCTCCCTTTTCTGTGACAGTAAGTCTGCTTTATACATTGCTCAGAATCCTGTGTTTCATGAGCGTACGAAACACATCGAAGTAGATTGTCATTATATTCGCGACGCCATTCAAGCAGGTCTCGTTGCTACTTCTCATGTTTCCACCACCGAGCAACTGGCGGATTTGTTCACTAAGGCTCTTGGCACCCGTCAGTTTCGTTACTTACTTGGCAAGTTTGGCATTGGTGATCCCCATGCTCCAACTTGAGGGGGGTGTTGGATTAGATGTATGATGTTTTGGGTTGTAAATATTAGCCTATGTAGTTTGGGCCTCACTATTATGTGATGTACATATGCACTTTGTAATATTAGCCCAACTTAGATTTTGTATGATACTAGGGCTGTATATGTTGACTGCCAAGGCACATAGCAACACAGGATATACACGCACAAATACAAACCTTGAACTCTTGCAGCCACCGACCACCGTGACAGTAACGCTTCCAGTGTTGTATTATTGCCCACTTTAAGTGGCTTAAAATTCCAATTAATAAAACTCCCAAATTATAAAAAAAAATAGTAAGTTTTTTTTTTTGAAATTACAGAATAGTGAGACTAGAAAGAGGATGAAGAAGAAGGGTGGAGATCGGGAGTGGGGGTTGGGGCGGAGGGGGAAGGGGGTAGGGTGGGGGGTGAGGAGGCTTGCCCTGCGAGGATGGAGTTGGGGGCCGCCTGCGAGGGTAGGGTTGGGGGGCTGCATGCGGAGGGGGGTGGGGTTGTGTGGATGTTTGTGTGGGTGGGTATGTGGGAGCGGGTGAGGGGCTGCCGGGGTGGGGGTGGAGTAGTGGTGGCTATGGAGGAAAATATTATTGAAGTAAATTGAAAATTGTTGAAGTAAATTGTTAAATTTTTTCATGGATTATAAATCTAATTTCTTATATTATAAAGTTTTATTTCAGAAATTGTAATTGATATTTTTTGTATGTCATATCAAATTTAATATAAAAAACATTAATTTCAGAATTTATAAAGTATAATTTAGGAAATTATTATCTATAACTAATTTTGAAAAGTCAAAACTGCTTTATTTGACTTTATCTATACTATTTAGCCATAACATATTGCTGACGTGTACAAATACTTGGCTCACATTAAAGTATTATGTTGGCCTTTTTCTTAAGAAGGCTATTGTAAAAATTTCATATAAAAATGGACGTTGCCTATAACTAATTGGAAATCTATGCAAAATTTACGTATCACCTTAGTCCTTACTTGCATATTTAAACAAATGAAAGGAAGTCTTCATCTTCAATGTAATATTCTTTGTTGAATTATTAAATATTCAGTATACAAATCATCATTCCTTATAGTGAAGTCCTTGGTGTTCTATGAAAAAAAAAATACTACAGGTTATCTTCGAAATTTGAAACTTCAACATTATTGTTATTTGTTAAAGTAGAAGAAGCAAAACTATATGCATGATTGCCACGTGCAATTACATGTAGAGTACTAATCGGGTTATGTAACTAATCTTAAATCAAATTGGACACCCCCAAGACTAGATTTTTACTAGTGGATAAACATTGACGAATCAGTAATGCAAATGTTATCTTTGCATGTCTGCAACGTGTTTAAACAAATAACGTCAGCTTTTTAAACACCTCCAATCCTCATAATTTCTTCCATGTTCTCTTCATTTACTCTACTTGTTTCTATTTGCAGATTTTCTAGTTCTATCAATAACTCATAAAACTCCAGGTTAGTTCTTTGATGTTCTTTCTCTTTAATTAGTAAGTATATTAGCAGAATTTGTTTGCTTTTGCTGAATTTAATTGTTGATTTTGTGATATATCTATGTGTTGCAGGGAGATTGAAATTAGTATATATTATTGTACTGATTATTTGGGAGAAATGGCACCTACTAAGAGTTGTAGACTAGCTTGTTCCTTGCTGTTTGTGCTGCTTCTTCATGCTTTTCTGTTGCTTCCTGTCCCTGTTCTTTGTGGTGATGGTAAGTTTTCTTTTCTTCGATTAGTTTTGGATGGAGGATATAATATAAATGAGATGCATGCTTTTTTCTTTTCTTTGCTGTCATTTCATAAGTTCATATACTTTCTCCTTTCTCCATTCTGAAATAACTGAACAACTGAAATAGATGAAACACTTCTCTTTTTTGTGAGAGCTTGTTCAGAGAAGCGTTTCATAAGTTCATATACTTTCTCCGGCATACATGTGATGATGTCTTGCAAAATACTATGTATGCTGGGATGTCTTGCATTTGGCATTTGGAATAACCTATCATGGGGTCAAGTTGCCCCGTCTCGCGATCCCCCGTCTAGAGGGGTGGAGCGACCGGAGGACTATGCTCCCAATGGGGTTCTAGTCTTCTAGAGATGAAAGCTATGGTATTCGTCAATATTGGCTTGTTAATTTGATGGTATAATCCTATGTATTCTACGTGCGGCATGCTTGGATTAAGGGTAATTCATTAATATTAAGGGGTAGTATATTGGTGTGATAAAATGAATATGAATTTAGGTGGTAGTAAAAGAGATGAGGTAGATAATACAAGGAGGGAGATATGGAAGGGGAGATGTTTACCCTCATTTTGTATCTTGGGGTAATGCATTACTCTAGGGTAGGGATGGCAATCTAATCCGGATCTGACCCTAGTCCGCTCCGATCCGAAGGAAAAAATCTGAGTTGACTCCGACAAAAAAGTAATCCAACTCCGGCTTCGTTTAAAAAGTCCGACTCCGAGTCGGAGGAGGGAAGGAGTCGGATCTCATAAAATAATCCGACTCCGACTTTAAGTCAATTAATCCTTTTTTCTTATTTATGTTAATGTATTATTTATATATAAACTGACTTCGACTTTCAGCCATGCCAATTGTATTATATAAGATTTTCCCATTGAAGAAATGATTGTTAAAAATAATAGTAATATTTAGATTATTAGTATATAAGATTTCCATATGATTATTAGAAAAAATTGTAATGATTAGATTATTGTATTATAGAAGACTTTTCTATTATAAAAAAATGGGTGGAAAAATAAGTCGGATCGGGTTCGGAGTCGGATGTTCGGATTTAAAGCCGGTTAGGATTCGGAGTCGAATGTTCGGATTTTCGGAGTCGAGTGTCGAGTGTCAGGTGTCGGGTGTCGGAGTCGGAGTCGGATTTAAAATCCGACTTCTTGTAGGGTCGGAGTCGGATTATGCATAATCCGGTCCAAGTCCGACCCGTTGACATCCCTACTCTAGGGGGTGGTAGATGGAGTAACTATTATCCCAAATAAAGGTAATAATTCCCATATCTATAGAAATAGTACCTCATCTTATCTAATACAACCTCTATTTACCTTCATTTTCCTTCCGGTATCTTTTTTAGATATTACCCTCAATCCAAACATTGCCATTAGAGTTAGTGGTCGGGTTACACTTCAGCCATTCTATGAATTAAATAAGATCATTTTTTCGAATGCCTTGCTACCTGTCGACGTAGCTAATGCATTTTGATCTCTAAACCTTGTAAACGAACCTTTTAATCTTTGTGTTGGTTATCCTGTTATATCTTTTATTTTACTCCATGTATTGTAACTTGTAACAACATACTCCCCTTTCTGTAAATAACACTTCCTCTGTTTCTTTTTACTTGCAACGGTTTGACTTTTACACTATTCACCAATTCTACTTAGTTTATCTTTGGTGATTTATAGGTAAGGAAAAACATATTCATGTGATCTTGTTAAATTCGTCTCAATGTATATTTTCCGAATATCTACTTTTCATAATTTTTAATTATCGGTAATTAATGGTTGAAGTTATGCATTGGCAAGCGTGAAAGTCAAACGGTTGCAAGTAAAAAGAAACAGAGGAAGTAAGTCACAATTTTATTTTAGGTCTTCTTGGAGAATAGGTTACTATTCAACTTAGTTTTGGACTTAGTGTACGACTACGTGCAACAATTTTTTTTTGGTATGATTTTTCTTGGTACGAGACTATATGCAACGTCAAATGCCCCTGAAGGCAGTAGCTATTTTCAATTTCAAGATGTGAAAATGAAACAGGAAAATTATATTAGCTCACTGATTTTGACCGCGTTTTATGGCATTTGCTTTGAGTATGTTTACTTGTTTATCAGAGTATTCTGTGTTGCAAGTTAGTATATGGAGTGTTAGTTTCTCACTCCAAAAGTTGCTTCAAAAGAACAAAAATCTAGTTGTCCCACATTGTTAGTTTAAAGGTTTCTTCCCTTCCTTATATAGAGTTCCCTTCTTTATCCATTTGTTGAAGGTTAAGTGGGAAGAATCTAGTCACCACACACGTGCGCTAGCCGGGCCGGGCTCGGTCGTGTGTTATGATTGTGGGATATTTTAGTTCACCTACTTATTTTTTGCCGGAAATCAGCTTTCATATCTTCGCTGATTTCGTAACCGTTATCCTTGATTGATTCTTTCCTTAATTAATATTCTCGTTATGCCTTAAAATCAGCCTAATTGATTGCCTTGCTGTTTTTTGTGCTTTTCCTTCCTCTATATATATTGGGGCTTGTCCAGTCTTCTTAGACACATACAAAATTCTTCTCCTCAAAAATTCTTCTCCTCAAAAATTCTTTACATGTTTTTCTTTATTCTCTCATTTTTTGGGCATTGTTCGAAGTGTTCTCAAACTGTGATTCTGTACTACACCGGAGGAGCAGTGGTCGTGTATCCCTGGAGGTTGGTTGCCAAGAGTCCGTGTGTACAGGGCAAATTCAACTTTAGGGCAGTGTTTATTGACACCACGACTATTCAGATAAGTTGTTCCAATTGATCTAAAAAATTTAATTTCCTACACTCTACACATTTCATTATCATCTCTCGATACAGTCTAGCCAGTAGCCACTGACTGTATTCATCCATGGATGGTAGTCCCAATATGATGATTTTTTTTGTCAAATTTGACCATTGTGTTTTGTCAGGAAACATAGTGAACTAGAACTAGAGTAATGCCTAACTGTTGTAAATTATATTTTATCAAAGATCCATCTGAAAAAACATTAAAAAAAAAGGGTTAACAGGACTAGTAGAGTAATAGGCTAATAGCTGTGGCAAAGAGAGAGTAATGCATTACCCCAACTATATCATATCTTATCTAGTTATTCGTGCTGATAACGGACTTCTACAAATTAGGATTGGTCTTGGCATTTTAAGTTCAACGTATTTCTGAGTAATGACTTGTATCTTGCAGATGAAGAAAATAGTCTTCTCCAAGGTCTAAACAGCTATAGAAACTCCCTACAACTACCACCCCTGACTAAAAACAAGCAAGCTGGATGCCTAGCCGATGAGCTAGCAGATGAGATTAAAGATCGTCCATGTGTTTCTACCGTAGCAGCCAATGCTATACCAGGAGGATCTGGAACCCAGTTCCTGAATTACCCGAAGCTGCTCAAGAAATGTAACATTGATCCAAATACAACAGGGAATGGCATTATCTTACCAGTTTGCGTCCGGAAACTTGAACCAACCCTTGTCCTTACCAACTATACTCGTACTGGCTATGCTCGGTACATCAATGATTCGAGGTTCACGGGAGCAGGGCTTGGATCGGAGGACAACTGGATGGTAGTGGTTTTGGCGACGAGCACTGCAGGAGGGAACTTTGCTTCTAATGCTGCGGATGTTGTTTTGGGGTTGTTGAATTATTTCATGCCTTTTTTGGCGGGCTTGTTCTTTGTTTAGTAGGTAGTTCACGTACATTGCAAATGCGGACGATTAGATGCTGTTTAATCAATTAATATGTATTAGTAGTTGTGTGGTCTGTTCTGTTTTGTGTTAGGGTGATCAATTGGTTGGATTAGGCGGCCAAGCCAAGTATGTGAAAGGTACTAATTAACACTTACATTGTCATCTTCTTGTGAAGATTAGTGTATGATTTGAAGCAGCACGTTATGAAGGATGTAGAACCGAAACAGTTGCATTTTCTTTATCTCTATTATATTATATAAGGCAACACATTGGGGATACAAAAAATTAAAAAAAGGAAAAAAAAGGAAGGTCAACTACTGGCTTTAATTCAAAAAAAAACTTAGATAATTGTATCTCTATCTCTATCTATATTTTTTTTATATACTAATTTAGTTCATTTCATTAAAACTCATGAGAGAGTTAAAGGCATACATCGAAATGCCAAAACTACAACACCTTGAACAAAAAGACAACTACAAAAAACTCCAAAACCAAAACGCTTCAAAACACAACAAAAACCCCTCAACAATATCACCACTAAAACGAGCTAGAAACAAACACAACTACCACATCAAAGAACCAAAAAACACCCAAACTCACCGACTGAAAAAACAACAAACTAAGACAACATCAAACAAAACAGCAATAGAACTCATGAACTCCTTGAGACGATTTTGAAGCAATGACACCATATTAACCATTGGGATAACCCTCACTACACCGTCTCTTTGAAACTTGAACCCCATTTTTCTTCTCCATATTACGATTGAAACCAAGATGATTAAGCAATTGACATTGATTTTTCTTTGTTGGCCTTCGAAAATTAGAACTTGGCACACTATTGCTCATAATTGAATTAGGCGACAAAACTGAACCCTACTAACAACCCCAATTGAATCTGATTTTGAGCCAATTCTCTTAGCACAAGTAGAATCCTCATCTCCATCAACACAAACTGAACTTCCTTTGATACACATCTCATTTGCAAATGAAAGGGAACTTGCATTGCCACTCAAACCAAAACTTTCCAATAACCTCTCCGGATTTGCCGACATCTTCTCCTTGTTAACACCAGAGTTTTTGAAAGGGCCATCATATGAGATATTAGGATCGATAACATGATGAACTTGACTAGAGCCAATCTTCAAATTCTCCAGGATGAGCAAAGTATCCACTTCCAACTTGAGCTCACTAAGACGAATAATCTCTTCGAAGTGTACCAAAAGAATCCAAATAAACATCCTGGCAGACCCCATTAATAGCAGCAACCGATGTTTTTGATCCCCCCTTGAGCAACTTGTAAGAAAACATGGACAAAATTCCTCCAAGGATTATCACAACTTAACGTAGGGACAAAAACTGAATACCAAAAACCCTTAATCCTCACACTTAACTTCAAAAACTAAACCCATTGATTACAACTAGATTGAATTTTCCACCACATTACCAAACCTTCTAGAGTATTCAAATTCAATCAACTTTGAACAACCGCTAAGGGCATCGGAAACCCATTCAATCAAATTAACCGGAACATTAATCCACCGTTTTCTATTCTTATAAAACTCACAAATTTTTAAGAAACCATAACTAAACTCAAATTGAAAAGATTTATCTTTGATTTGAATTTTCATATTCAATCTTCAATCGTCTTCAAGAAGCAAATGAAAAACACGATTTGGCAGTAGCAAAACCAAAGCAACCAAGCACTCTAAAGAAGGGAAGAAAATTTGAGACAAAATACCTAGAGAACTACTGATTGGGGAAAATTGATTAAGAGATGTTCTTTGGAAATTAAAGAAACAGGGAATGAAAGAGACAACAACTAAAGGGAATGAAAGAAGTGAAGGAAAGCATCGAGATGAGGGGGGTTGCCCCTGCGGCGGCGCACGACGGGAGAGGGAAACGCGGACGGCGTCGCCGCAAGGGAAGCTATGAGAAGCTAGGGTTTCCGGCAGGGGTTTTTAGAGAGCAAGAAGTTGAGTGGCTCTATCTCTATTTATATTACTCCTATATATGAAAAACTAGCTTTTTATGCACGCGATGCGTGCGATGACATTTTTAGGCATAACTATTACTAAGTAGTAAAGATACAGAAAATGAGAGTTAGTATCTATGTTCACCTCCATTTTGTGAATAATATTCTTTGAAATACTTACAAATAGTATTTAAAAACACTTTAATAAATAAGTATAAGTAATGAAATTGTATTTCTAACTACTTTTTTGTTGACTTTAACTAATCTTCTTGAAAATGCAAGTTAGTATTTAAGTTCACCTCCATTTTGTGAAAAAGATTCTTCCATGTTCTTTTTATGCTGTTATTCGTTTTTGTGATTTTGAATAGTTTTTTGTTTCTCAAGTCTTATATGCGCATGTTCTTTTATAATCAGTATGATGTTCTTTACTAAATATCGTCATGTTCTTTTTTTTTTTTGGTTTTATTCATTTTTGTAATTTATAATAGTTTTTGATTTCTCGCAGAAAAATACAAAATGTTGTAAAGTTTTAAGTTGTGAGAAAAATTATAAAAGATTGTTTCCCACGAAAAATATAGTACATAAAAATTTTGTTTTCACATATTATCCTTTTTCTTGAGGGAGTAATATGTTCCTTTACTAATTAATTATGTAGTGTTCTTTTCATATAAATATTATATTATAATTTAACTTGCAATATATTTTTTTACATAATTGGTGAAAAGTGGTTTGTTAGTGGAAAATTGTGATAGTAATTCTTTGATTTAGATAAGAGTAGTTTCTTTTTTTATCCACATGATGCGTTAGTAGTTAAGGTGATAGATTGAAATTCCATCCAAATGAATCATGATGGGTTGGTTTGGGTTATTTTTATTTTGAGCAATAAAACTTGTGCACAGCCTGTCTGATTTAATTTAGGAGGATTTTTTTTTAAAAAAATCTTACTTGTTAACCGGGAACAGTTGGTCCATATACTTATTTGCCACTTAAATCGGTGAAGAGTGAAGACCCATCAGACCAACAAAAAAACATTTCTCCAACTATTCATTCTCTCTCTCCTCTCAGTGTATAATTTCATTACTTTTCTAACTATTCATTCTCTCTCTCCTCTCACTACAAATCTACAACCTATATTTTGAAGGAACCTAATTCATATTTGAAGGAACCCAGTTCATCCAAGTATGCAATATCCAATAACAAAATCAGACGTTTCAAGTCTTAAGTAGTAAATCTAATTTGCGAACAACATCAAAGAAATACATGCAACAGTAGATTTTCAAGTCAACGTCAAAGAACAACATCAAAAAATCAAGCATTTCAATTCAAGTCTTAAGCGGCAGTAGATCTAATTGGGTCGATTTTGTAACAAAGAAAGGTAATTTCTTAAATCATGGATTTCAGTAATTTTTCTATGATCCCAAAATTGTAACCGAAAAGTATAATACAATTTCAGTTTTTTTTCCTTGTCTAACTTCTAAATTCTGATTTCACAAATTGATATTTAAAAATTTTCATCATTTTAATTTTTCTCCTTTTCTAAATGTTCACACTTTGAGTTTCAATTATATTTGAAATGAAATTTTAAATTTTTCATACACAATCTGATTTTGCATGAAATGGTCATTTTAATTTTTCTCCTTTTCTAAATTTTAACACTTTGAGTTTCAATTATATTTGAAATGAAATTTTAAGTTTTTCATACACAATCTGATTTCGCATGAAATGGTCATTTTTAATTTTTCTCCTTTTCTAAATTTTAACACTTTGAGTTTCAATTATATTTGAAATGAAATTTTAAATTTTTCATACACAATCTGATTTCACATTAAATGGTTTTCGCAAATTAATGTAAATTTTTTTTTTCTGAAAATGGATTTTTGCAAAAGTTGTTCGCAAAAAGGTTTGATATTGTTTTGTTTTTCAAAATTTATTTCTGAACATGGATATTTTGCAAAAGTTTTGGGCAAAAATTTTATATTGGAATTTTTTTAAAAAAGAACTAAATTTGCAACTTTTTCATCAGTGTCATAATTGAATCAAATTTCATACACATCTTGTTTTTCGATTTTATATGAAAATGAATCAAATTTAAGTCTAATTATATAAAAGCCCTTTTCAACTAATTGCTATTATCTCCATTTTTTCAACTACATAACAATCGACTAATGTGAAATAACTTTAAAGATTAAAAGAATTATGTACTGTTTGAAAGTTCGCAAATCGCCGATCGACGAATGTGTGATATCACCGTCAAAATCTTATGTTTTTCTCGGATTTGTGTTTATAGGTAATTTTGTGAGTATGTAATTGTGAAAGGTTATTGAGAACAATGATTTATAAGTGAATTTTGTGAATGTTTTTGTATGTATTGACGTCCAAGTATATTAGTTTTAGTTTGTAAGTTAATTTTTAGTTTTTGTAAAGTTTCCTGATCATTTGAGTGATTTGCGTGATTTTTACAACGTGATTTTCTTAATTCTATGAGTGATTTGTAAAGTTTCCTCATATAAGTGATTTCTGAGTGATTGTTGAAAATTAATTTCTGGTGGCTTTGTTTGACCCCCATTTTGGTATTGAGATTCCTTTTGTAATTTAGAAAGGGAAGGGGGGCAAAATAGTCAGTTCAAAAGAGGACACCGTTGCTCCCCCCTTCCCTTATGTAATAGAGATTGTATATGCTTTCGCACGCATAGCATGCATATAAGACTAGTTTTATTATAAGCTAGCCCTCACATTCAAATGAGTCGAAGAGAAATTGAACTAACCTTGAATGTGTGGTGACAAACACAATCATATTGTTTGTTACTCACATTAGGACAATGTTGTGTTTTATTAGCTGCAATTAGTTGACCATTTAGTTTTATTTTCCTCTTTCTTATGGCCAGTTGTGGGTGTGGATGTACAAAGAGCTACCATTTATTTAACTTTTTCTTTAAAATGTTTCTTGATAGGAAAAGCACGCGAGTATAGATGCTACTACCTTCGTTTCCATTTTACACTTTGATTCTTACAAGGAAAATTTTCATAAAACTACCTTTTATAATCAACTTTTTTCAAAAAACTACCTTTTAAAAGTTTTCTTTCAAAAAAAACTACTTTATATAACAAATTTCTTATAGTATATTACCATTTTACTGTGAATGGGGTTTAATCACTAATAATTGAAACCACCATAAATTCTTTTCTTTCTTCCCCTCTCGTTTCTTTCCTCTTTTCTCGCTACCCCACCTAGCAAAGAACATCTACAACGATTGTTATTTATCGATTAGTATTAAATATAAACGTAAAATGGTTGTATATTGAAAGGAATTTGTTATATAAGGTAGTTTTTTGAAAGAAAATTTTTAAAAGGTAATTTTTTGAAAAAAGTTGGTTATAAAAGGTAATTTTTAGAAATTTTGCCTTCTTACAATAACCAATTAAAACGTGAAAAAAAAAGAGTTATAAGAGGAAAAGTATGAAAGGGAGGAGGAAAAGTAATTAAAAAGTGGGAAAAAAAGGGTTATAAAGAGGAAAAGTATGAAAGGGAAGAGGAAAAGTATGACAGAGAAGAAAAAGTAAGTAAAATTTAAAGTATATATATTTCATTAACACGGATTGAGATGTGGGGGCATTGAGCATATATCTAATAACATTCTTGTTAATGAACCATAAAAAATGGTTCATCCTCCTTTCTCATTCTTTCTCTCTCCTCCACACCATTTTTACAAATTATTTTCATTTTCACCCCTTAACCCTGAACAATTACAAATACTCCCTCTCTCTCTCATCTTTTTCCTAACTTTCTGGAAAACTAAAAATGTGAGAAAAAAATGGATGTCTATAGATAGAGAACGAAAAATTATGAATTTTAATTATTTTTTTCAAAATATATTTTTTGAGATATAAATGTTTCAAATTCGGTAAAAAAAAAATTCTGGACCTATACAAATGCAACAGTTGGCAATGGTTCATGGGTGAACCAATTTCATGAACCGTTTAGATTTCCAAACCATTGCAAAGGTTCATAAATGAACATAAAAGAAAAAAATTGTTTACCCCATGAACAACTAAATTGTTCATGGTTAAACAGGCTCTGAATATGATATTAAAAAAGAAATGTATACAGATTAAAAAGAAACGAAGGGAATTATTAATTTTTCACGAGAATACCTTTGAATCAGTCAGGTGTGTTAAGGCAAATGGTGTATTCTTAAGAAAGTAGTTATAACTTTTGCATAATCAAGGTCAAGATCTAAAATTTTGCAGTGATGTACTAAATTTTGTAGTGGGAAAGGTCGTCATAAACTAATTTGAGACTGATAAGACAGCATGCACAAGAATTAGTGTTGAGAATGATAATATTTGATCCAATTCTTTAACATTCCATTTCCGTTTCGTGAGGTCGACAATTTCCCAACCATTTAGAAAGGGAAGAGGACGGCCCACCACCAAGCAAAAAGGTCTTAGCGGATTGGCAAATCCGCAAGAGAGGATGAGGATCTCACCAAATTGGAATATTCAACTTATTTGGACCACACAATGTGGAAAACTACTACTATAAGGCCCTGTTCTATAAACAATGTATTGTACTAGCAGCCTAGCACTGTACCCACAACTTCGGTTTACATCTCTTTCGGATCTTCCTATTTTCAGGTCGGATTCGAGCTGGATCATGTTTAGCTTAGGTCATATTTGTTTTGGATTTTTGCAATCGGGTTATGTTAAAAAATAAAATACTTTAAGTCAATACTTACCAATAACATATATGAGAAAATATTAAAATAATTAGTAGAGTAATTAGTTCGGATTGATACAGGTCGGATCATTTCGGTGTAAAGCCCACAAGTTTACTCATAGCTCCATCATTAGTATAATATCTTCCGCTTTGGGCCAAACCCGCATAAATTGGGATATACAGTCAACATTCAAGTCGAGTCAAGTTATGGTTTGTATGATTTGGGACATTTTGGGTCTGGGGCGAATTTAAGTTGTCATTTTCAGGTCTAGTTCGTGTCTCGAATCGAGTCAATTTTGCCAGGTCTATTAGGCTACTCCCTTCATTTCTTTATATATGAGTAGATGACACATACAATATATCAGTTGATATTTAACCATTAATTTCTCTCAATTTGTATTAATAAATATTGTAAATAGTTAGTATTAATAAGTAACTTTTGAAACAACTTAAAAGATATAATTTCACCCGTCATATTACAAGAGAAATTTATTGTCAAATTAATTTTGTGAATAACATAATGTGCCTATATATGGAAAAGGATGGAATAATCTTTAGTCCAAGAAATTACATGAGTGTTTTTATGACTTTTGTGATTAATAGTTATAACAATATTTTTTATAACTTTCCCCTCAAAAAAAGAATATTTTTTTATAACTTTAATTGTTATTCATTATTGTGGGAGTATTTGTTAACTAGTTATCAAACTTGTGCAAATTAATTGTTGTACTTTGATTCGTATAAGTTTTTTTTAAAATGTTTGCAAGTACTTCCATAATTATTAAATAAACTAGTTTTTTTCTCTATTAGATGCACAATTGTTTATAGGAAAATAATATTTACTCATGCAACTTTAAAAACAAATCAACATTTTTTAGTTATGTGTTAATAAAAAAAAGTTATAACAAGCTGATTATTTATACACATTAAGATAAATTTAATAATTATCTCACATAAAATTATTGTAAACCCGGTGTACAAGAGACGTTTTGCCTGAGCAGATTGCTTAAACTTTTTTCAATTTCAAGAGTGATCCTTCAACTATTTCTAAACTAGCTTTTTATGCACGCAATGCGTGTGATGACATTTTTAGGCATAACTATTACTAAGTAGTAAAGAAACAAAAAATGAGAGTTAGTATCTAAGTCCACCTCCAATTTGTGAATAAGATTCTTTGAAATACTTACAAATAGTATTTAAAAACACTTTAATAAATAAGTATAAGTAATGAAATTGCATTTCTAACTACTTTTTTGTTGACTTTAACTAATCTTCTTGAAAATCCACGCACACTCATCAGCCCAGACAACTTCAAATATGTAATCAACAGTGTGGTACTGATTAAGCTCCATGGTCTTACTTGGTGGACGTAAAAACCATGAGTATTCTTTGAAACCGAAAACTTTCATAACTTTGTTGAAAATTGTTGCTCTTCCATTAGGCTGCAATTGATAGAGATATTAGTTTTTAGCTGCAAAACGATATGAAATTAAAAAATATTTGGAACACTTGACAAACTTGTTGAAGTAGTGATTTGATTTCAGTCGGAGTACACCGCAACATGTGCTGAGTTAGGTCATTCATCAATGTTACTCCCATTCCACCACTCTTGTCAGAAATAATGAGTCGAAGCATTAATCTGAAAATGGGAAAACACAATCAATAACATTTGTGAATATTTGTAATATATTTAGATAATCTTGTAAAGTTTATACCTTGGAATAGTTGCAGCATTTGTTAGATTGCACCGTACACATCTATGGACCGTTTGAGTGATGATGATTTTTCTTAGACAACGGTTACATGCTTCGTAAATAATGTCATGATCAGGTTGTGACTCAACACGCTATTGTTTTTTCAACAAATTTGAAATAACTTGCAAGATTAAAAGAATTATGTACCTTTTTGGAAGTTCGCAAATCGACGAATGTGTGATATCCGTCGATATAGTATGTTTTGTGAGTAATTTTTGTAGTGTATTAGTAAGTTTTGTGAGTTTGTAATTGTGAATGGTTCTTGAGAACAATGATTTGTAAGTGAATGTCCGCTTTTTTTTATTTGCTACATTTGTTTCCTTGGGAATGAAGCCACTACTTTGACTAATTATTTTGATTATTTTATAAGTAAAAATATAGTCATGTGTGATCTTGTTAGATTCGTCTCGACGTGTAGATTCATAATATCAAATTTTTATAATTTTTACTTAAGCGAAATAAGAGATATTAAGAGTTAAATAATGCTTTGAAAACCGTGCAAGTCAAATGTAGCAAATAAAAAAAAGCATAGTATGATTTCTAGTGCATTAGTTGTAGTTTGAAATTAATTTTTTTAGTTTTTGTAAACTTTCCTGATCATTTGAGTGATTTATGCGATTTGTATAACGTGATTTTCTCAATTTTATGAGTGATTTGTAAAGTTTCCTGATTTAAGTGATTTTTGAGTGATTGTTGTAAATTACTTTTCGGTAAGTTTTGTTTGAATCCCCGTATCAGTTTGTGAGATTGGTTTTGTAATTTAGAAAGGGAAGGGGGTAAAATAGTCTCTTCAAATGATGACACCATAACTCCCCTTCCCTTATGTAATAGAGATTTTAAGGCCAATAATTTGCTCCTCCAAAAGCACCTTTAATATCTGACAGTTGACAACTCTCAAAGAAACCATACCGACGCAAAGAAACGAGGAAGAAGAGGAGAGAAACAGAGAGAGAAATCCTCCTCAAAATCTGAGTTTTCCATTAATGGCAGAACTCGACGACGACACTTTTACTTTCGGGAATTTCAAGTTCGCACCTTCTCCTCCACCTCAACAACCTCAACCTCAACCTCACATCAATGGCGTCACTTCCACCTCCAAAAACGACATCGTTTGGGGAGATTTCTTCGCTCAATCCCAATTCAACCTCCCCAACAATGGCGTCTCTTCATCACTCGCCAAATCCTCCAATTGGGCCCAACCCACATCCGGCCCATCCCCAATTCGGGCCGATCCGGGCTCTGGTAGGTCCCCGAAGCCCAAAGGAGCTATACCCTTATCCTTGTTTGGCGAAGTTGATGATGAAGAAGAAAGTAATGGTGATAATTCTAATGTTAACATTAATGGGTGGTTTGATCCGAATTCATCATCTCAAAATGGGAAAATTGGGTTTGATAAGAATAATGGGTCGGGTTTGAAATTTGGTGGGGTGGGTCCAGATTTGAATGTTGATAGTAACAATAATGATGATGATGATGATGAAGATGAAGATGATGAATGGGAATTTAAGGGTGCAGTTTCTGGGAATGGTGTTGTAGAAGAACAGAATTTAAAGGTAAGATATTTGATCTTTTCTATCTGTTTTTCCCCTTTTCTTTTGTTGAGGGTTTGTAGTTTAGATTAAAGTGTGTGCATTTGATCATCTTATTGTGTAGTAAACTATGTAGTTCAGATTTAAGTGTGTACATTTGATCATCTTATTGTGTAGTGAAATAACAATAACAAAGGCTTAGTCTTAAAATGATTTGGGGTCAGATAACATGAACCGTCATAAGACATTGTTTCCGCGACAGATGAAACAATGAGATCATCTTATTGTGTAGTGCTGATTGTAGTTTGGTGTTTGTCTTTGTGATTAGGAACAAGGTGGTTTTGTGGTGTCTGGATCGGAAGTGGAGCATTTGGCAATGATGGACCAAGAAAAGCAGGCCGGTATTGTTGAACCCCGGAAATGTTTTTTCAATGTTATCAACTAGTAATTGTATGTCTAGATGATTTTATGCTGTTTTATGTGGGATTGTGAACTTAAAGTATTGATGATTGTGTGCTCATTAGTTTTTCTGTCTCTTCCAGTTGAATTTTGAGTGTAGTAGTGTAGTTTACAACTTGGATACCACAGTTATGATTTCAATGTGAACTGGTACTTGGTTGCAGTGCTTAATGGTTGTCACCCTCAGGAGTGATAGATCACTCTGGCTTTCGACCAATCAGATTGAAGAGTCTAATGTGGGGAGGAATGGTTAGCCCATTTTAGTGAGCAGAAAATCCTAGTTGATCCCTGGGATCGGAGTAAAAAGTCGGATACCATATCTCTTTTGCAACCATGCTCGTTTTGTGTCAAGCTAATTATGGTGTTGGTTATGTCGTATGTGGATCCATGTGATTGCTGGTACTATGGTGTTTTCATCCGCTGTAGAGGAAGTGAATATGTGTTGCATTATGCTAGAGTATGTTTATGCTTTAGTTTTATGCAAGCTTCTGCTGTTGCTGTGATTGGTTGAGTTAGGGCATCAATCCGCTGGAAGTTTGTGTCGGGAAATGTGACATTGGTTTTGACGTATTTCAACCATCTTGTTCATTGATAGGTCAGGATGCTTTCAGTTCTGTTGACCACAAGCCTGTTTCCATCAGTTTCACACCTCAATCTAGTGATTTTTTTGCCGTGCCATATGGGAATGGAGCTAATCAATGTTCCAGTGGAATGGATGTTAGTTTCAAGTCATCTACAAACACAACCAATGGTATTACGTGGGATCCCTTTTCTAGAGCTGAAGACATTGGCAATGGAAATGGAATAAGTGCAAGTCCAATAAACAAAAATGGGACTGGGGATAGTCGTCAATCTAGTGTAATGGATGTTGGTTTGAAGTCAACAACGAGCACAACAAATGGGTTGGTGTGGGATCCTTTCCCTGGAGGTGTAGATATTGGCAACAGAAGTGGAGTAAATGCAAGCTTGATAAATGAAGATGGGAATGGGGATAATCATCAACCCAGTACAATGAATGGTGGTTTAAAGTCAGCCACAAGCACAACAAACGGTGTCATGTGGGATCCTTTTTCTGTAGTTGAAGACATTGGCAATGGAAGTGGAATAAGTGCAAGTTCAGTAAATGGAGATGAGGAGTTTGATGATTTTGGGGATTTCATTGATGCATCTCAAGAAGTCATGTCAAACGAGCAGGTGATTTGAGGTTTATCTTCATTTCAATTAGCATCAATTACTGTCTGCACTCTGTAATATCTTATCGTCTATCCATTTTGGTTGTGGCAGGAGCAAGTGGTTGGTCACACAAATTCTGCTGAAGCTCAGCTATCAAATGGAGAAGTCCAGGTCCGCATTTCCAGTGCTTATTCAATGTCTGGTCTATAGTGAATTTTATGTATCAAACACACCTGGTTGCCACCTGTAGTGGTTTTCGTGTGTCATTTATCCACTAACATCACCATTGACATCATCCATGATTGCTGATTGTTTTGTATCTGCACTTACATGAATGCATTTGAGAAAAATTGGTTGGCTCTTTGCTTTAATGAGCTCTCTGTTTGTAAGGAGCTCTCTTTGTTTCATGTTAGATAATGTGATAGTATCTGTGATGAACTGGACTAAGGGAGAGGGGTACTATTGGTAGTGCTCAATCATTCAGTTAGGAGTTAGCTTGAGAAATAAGTTAAGAGATTTAGTGAGGAAAGAAATTTTATAAATACAGGAGATTAGGGAGAAAGAAATCATGCTGAATATTTGTGAAAGCTTGATAACTATCTTAAGTTTCTGTAATCTTCAGGTTATCAAGTAAAGTTCAGTTCTATATTTAATGATTAATCATCATCACAGACCAGAATTAGCCATGGCAGTTCATTACAGTATTGCTCTGTTTCACAATAAACTTGGAGTAACACTTATTTTTTCCCCTTTTCAATTTCTAGGAGAAGCAAAATCAAACAGAACATTTTAGAGGAGCGTTGCCACTGTCTCTTTTCAGTGATGATACAGAAGAATCCAGTAATTGTTTGGATCTTTCAAATGAAGTGGTCCATATGCCTACTCTTAGTCCTGGGAATAGCTTCAATGGCCAGGGTTCAGTGTCTATCCATGATCTCATATCAAATCTTTATAGTGAAGCACAGTGTACTTCAGTTGATTCTGCTGGAAAACCTGCTGAAAATGAGATGCATTCCCCTCTAAAGGCAACAGTAACAGCCCCATTGCATGGAGATGATAGTTCCTGGGAATTTAAAGGTGCAATTTCAGATAATGCAGTTGGAGAACAGTCTTCCCCTGTTATTCCGGGGAATATGGCTCAGAAACAGCCGGAGATCTTATCAGAAGTGCAAACTTACACCGATTTTTATGACCAATTGAGGGAATCATTATGCATTCTTCTTTCATGCCAACTTGATGAGCTAAAGGTTTGTGTTTTTTCTGTCGGTTTTTTTAATCTATTAGTTACTTGTTCTTCGACATTGACATGAAATCTGCTTGATTGTAGAAAGCTCGAAGTTCTGATGCTGTAACTGGCAATGGAGGGATAGAAGAAGCTCTTGATGATGAAATCCAGGTTGGTAAATTTTTTTCCCCGTTGCTGACTATAATGTGATCCAGATTTAGTTGATTCATCTGAGTTCTTTACAAAGAAAGATAAGTGTTCTGTTGTCATCTTATTCCTGTGCTCTTCCTTCATAGGAGGCTTTCAAACTATTGGAGGAAAGTGTGATGTCTACGGAAGTTTTTTCACAGAAAGGCCATGAGAGATATAGTTGCTTAAACAAGTTGCTTGAGGTTCTGCAAGAACCAAAGTTCAATGTGATTGAATCAGATTTTTCATTGTCAAAAAGATTGCAGTTGGTATGCCTCCCTTACAGAATTGAATCCTTTCCCAAATTTTATGTTTACTGATGATAGTTTCAGTTAAATCCTCATACCAATCAAAAAGTTAGTATCATAATGCTGGCATTGTGCCCCATATTTCTCAATCATATTTTCACTCAAGCAAGCTTAATTTGATTTACTTTTTGCTTTTTACTTTTTACTTTTTACTTGTCAACTGTTGTGCATTATCTTGCTTTGTGCCTTGTGGCCTTTATAATCGTGTGTATATGTACTTAGGCAGCAAATGAGTGGAAGGTTGCCGCTGAACTTTTGAGGCATGCAATATCAGTGCTGAAAATTATATCTCTGGGATCAGCTGATGAGCAATGTATTTATGCTTCCACTTGGTTCAAGATTATTAATGTTTGTGTTCAAGAGTTGAGATATGGTGTGTCCATATGGAAAAGGGCATCAGAGAAGAATGTGCAACACCAGATCTTATCGGACTCTCGAGGTAGGATGCTAATGTCTCATGGTGGTGTGTTGTATTGCTATTTGAGCTACTTCATATAATTGAATGTTAAAATCTATAAGATGTATGAGTAATTACTATTCTATAGTAGTCTCTAGCCTTTGGAACTTCATTACTGGACTTTACTTGACCTGCTTATTACAGGTCAACATTATATTCAAGCCCTTGCAGAAATTTACAAGGTTGTGGAGCTTCTTGAGCTGTCAGCAAAAGTTTACAAGCCATGGATACTTCTACATGGGTCTCATACTTCACAAATTTTCGGTGCTTTAGATGAGTGTGATGCTTTATGGTCAAATTCAGGTTTGGAGGAAGCCGTCCTAAGTTTATCAGATAATGTCAATTTTGGATGTAGTGAAACTGCAAAGGCGTTACTTGCCACTATCAAGTATATTCGTGAAATTGATATATTTTCCATGCATGAGCGTGTTTTCATTCAACATAAAGCTATCTGTCGTCTATCCTTGCTTCCCCAGGAAATGTTAGCCGGTAAAGAATTCTCTCCATTAATTTTTTTCCTTACTAACAAACGAATGATAGAGGCAACTTAATTAACAGGTTTAATCACAACAAGGCCTTCAAATAGTGATCTCAACTACTCTATTAAGTAAAAATTCTCAGGTATCGTTGCTAACATGGAATATCAATGAGACAATGACCTTAACGGACCGTTTGGTTAGTGGTGCTAAATTGTGGTAATGGTAATGGTTTGTAGTGTAAATTTGTGAAGGCATTACCATGTCAACATCCATGGTAATGCTAGTTTATCCCAAAACACCTATTTTCTTCCTAAAATTTCATTACCATCCATTACCACTTGGGAAGGTGGTATTGGGTGGTAATGGAAATTTATGAAGGAAAACACATGTTTTGACATCAAGTTTCATTACCATCAATGTTAACATTGGAATATCTTCGCAAACTTACACTAAAAAGCATTACCATTACCACACTTTAGTACCACTAACCAATCATGCCGTAAATGTATATGCAAGCAAAGTTTACCTGAGATTTTAGAGATGAGTGTGGGTCCTTTCTTGTTAAAAATGTCCATGGTTGAAATTAATCGTGTAAACTTTGATCGTTGAGTTTTTTCTTGTTAAAAGTGCGCTTTGGCCTCATTTTTTGTACAAAGAACTTGCATTGTATTTTGTCCTTTGCTTCATTCATGGTAATATCTCATTTTAAACATAACATATTTGTTTCTCCTTCCTATCAGACTTGAAGACAGTCATGTGGGATGAAAAGGCTTACTATCTGAACTTGGCTAATTTGTGGGCAAATCTGATTAGCCGTGATCCACCCCAGCTACCTCTTATGCAAGTTAGTTGAGTAGATAGTTTTGGGAAATGCGTGAGATCATCTCTGAAACACTTACATAGAAGCTTCAGGTTTCCTGTTAAAAGACAGGGCTCTCGACCATTAAAATACAGCTGCTCATCGGAGTCCTTTGCAAACAGCCTGCCGATGATGGTTTTGAGTGTTTACGTTGTGAAAGTCTGAAGGCTCCATAATAGCTCTAGCCGATTTTGCCATATATATTTTTTCTGTTTTCTGATTGTTTGTTTGCATCTGATATATCATTCTTTTATAGAAAGTGTAACATAGTGCCTCAGGTATAGAAATGTGTATGGACGGGCTACAATGCTACAATAATAAACAATGTTCCCGAAAGAGAGTATTTATTGAAAAAGATAAAATATTTTCACTTGTGTAATAAATTTACCATTTTTTTTGCAGATTTCTGTTTGAGATTCTCTCCTGTGTGCTCCTCTAAAATCAATAAAGAAACATTATATATATGAACTGTTACACTGTTCTGTGTAAACTTGCTGTATATTTTACATTTTACCAGCAGGATTTCTACATGAACTTGCTCTGCAAAAGGCAAAATAATCACATAAAAAGGACACTTATGAAGTGAAAACATTGGTAAAAATTTGTTGTCTTCCAATATTTTCACCTCAACAACTGAAACTTGCCTTGTTCCCATAAATAATTGAATTGGTTGTAAGACGAAGGATGTCATTTTCCATGATCTAGCTGTAAATGACTAATTCTATGATAGTATTACAGTAATAACTAAGCACTAGTATGGGATATTTAACATGACCTGAATCTTATAAGAAAAGAAAAAAAAAAGTAGAGTTGCTAAGAAAAAAAAATAGTAGCCGTGAAAAGTACTGAAGTGGTCGTTTTCAAACACCAACATGAATTGGTACCACATCAAATATCAATCATTCATCAATGAGTGAAGAAGAGCACCCAAAATGAGTTGTGTTGTGTCCTTTGCTATGGAACCATCTACGTCTGATCATCTCTGTTCAACACCCAGAACAACAAAATTAAATGCTAGATTGGAAAGTTAGGCATTGGTATATTCATAGGTGCAAATTGACAAAGAAAACATGAAGAGTGATTTTTGTACGAAATATAGCAAGGCTAGTGTGGTTCTTGTAATTAGAAGTTTAGAGCAATTGTATTAATTTGTGTGGCTAAGTTAATCTACACAAACCTATTGACAAGGAAATGTCAATAAGGACAAGTTTCATCATTTCTCCAAGCAATAATTTGCTAAAATGTACCTCCTTTGTTTCAAAATACTTTTTAATATTTTTTTTCAACACGTTTGTCCATGCATATCTTTATCCATCTCTAATTCCCTATAAGTAAAAATTTTAAAATGTTGATATCTAGAAAATATATGTCGAAATGGATCTAAGAAATCTCACATGACTATATTTCTTTACGTAGAAATCACAAAACACGGTTAAGGGAGAGTACGTGAATAGTGTAAAAGTCAAACCGTGTCAAGTCAAGCATTTGAAACGGATGAAAATATATATATATATATATATATATATATATATATATATATATATATATATATATATGGCATTTGAGCTCTTCGACTCCGATCAAGTCTATGTTACAAGTTTTAACTTTTAGGCTAGTATATGACAAATCTCTCACACAAGAAAAGAATAACAGAAAGAAAAGATTAATAAAAGTTTGAAATCTATCTTCCACTATTTTGTCTGATGCTTTGTGTACATTTCACGAGGATTAATTTGAGATAGATAAGATCTTTTGAGAATCGTAGAAACTAATAGGACACCAAACTGGGCTCTGCAACAAAACCTAACACATGTTACCTTCTTTACTGATTCTACTAATCTGGTTTCTCTTTTGGAGGATTATTCTCATCCTAATATTAATCTCCTATGGACGATTAGTAGGATAGTAGACACTGCCAAATCCTTTTCGTGGTCTATCGTTATCAAAGTTTCCAGAGCTAATGTGGCAGAAGCTAACAACGTTGCCAAATAATGCTTAGCTAGTACTACCTCCGTTTCTTAATAAGTGCAACACTTTCCTTATTTGAAATAGTCACAATAAGTGCAACAAAGCTAAAATGGTAAAAAAAAAGTTCAATATTATTACAAATATGCCACCAAAAAGTAAGAGGGGACCACAACTTTTTTGTTGTGGTCCCAACTTTCTCTCTCTACATTCCTTGGTATTCCCCCACTTTCTCTATTTTGCACTTATTATGAAACGGAAGAAGTATATATTATATGACGGCCTTTAGTACTACTTATTTGTAATTCCTTTCCATTTCATTCAATGTCAAAAAAAAAAATGGGTTTTTTAAAAAATATATAAGAGACGCATAACTGAATCTTATAAGAGCAATTTTCCATATACTAATTCATTTTAAAAAATTAATACTTTGGAATTGTATAAATGAACTGAATCTTGTAAGATCACAATTTAAGCATGGGTATAATTTTTCTTAAAAATTGATGATAATAATTAATAAACTGTTAAATTGTAAGAATTGACAAAAAAAAACAGTAAGACACCGCAAAGTGGGACGAAAGGATTAAAATCATTAGAGTCAAACTTAAGCTGTTGTAGATGATTCTCTTAGTTTGTGTTGATTGAAATTTCTAAGAATTATGTGTATTTAAGCAGAGTACATAGCATTGACAGCAGTTGCTAAAGAGGGAATATGGTTAAAGGGGCTAGTCAGTGATCTTGGTTTGCATCACGATCAGGCCATTGTGTATTGCGACAGTTTGAGTGCAATATGCTTAGCCAATTCAAGGATCAAGTCCATCATGAGAGGACTAAGCACATTGATGTGAGATATCATAATCTGAGGAGTGAGAAGAGGGTTAAGGTGAAGAAAGTAGGTACTGCTGATAATCCGGATGATATGCTCACCAAACCTGTTCCACAGAGTAAGTTTCAACATAATTTAAACTTGCTCAATGTTCATGAATGTTAATTGCCCTTTGGGGCAAGTCTGGGCCCTTAGAGGCTAATATGGTGTCCTTAGGGGACAAATCTGGTCTGGTTGTCTTTCGGGACAAATCTGGTTGCAGGAGGATCTGGGGATTGTGTTCAATGCGTCTGTTATCTAGTTATCTGGTTCATTGTGAGAGGATTCAAGTCAAGGTGGAGATTTGTAAGAATATGCCTTGAATTGTTTAGAATCGGGCTATCTTCAATAGCGCGACTCGCGGCCATCCGTCTCAGCTCGCGCCCAAATGCCGAGAGCTGACCGCGAGTCGCGTCCAGCGCCGTGACTCGCGCCTGGCGCCGCAACTCGCGCCTGGCGCCGCGACTCACGTCTGGCGCGGGGCTGGCGACACGCGTAGGCGATTCCGAATTAAGTTTAGCCGAGTTAAATGCCTATTTAACCTAATTTCGTTAATTCGACGGGATTAGTTCATAACATCTGTATTATCTGTTTTTCCTCAAGATCAATAAGAATCAGTTCTCTCTCTGCCCGTGTACGTAGCCAATAATCCGTTGGTGATCCATGTTAATTCTGTGTGTGATTTCTCTTTAATTTGCATTCAATTATATGTTCTTTCTCACATCTGTCATAACAGTATTGATTGAAATTTCTAAGAATTATATGTACTTGAGATAGACTCAAGGGATTAGAAAAGAGGGGAATCCAAAGGTAGCAAATGAGACCATGATGTCGTGCGTGGTCACATAAGAATTTGCTCTACTGCAACTAAAATGAGTCAAGAGTTTAGATTTGTAGTCATATTTCTTGTACTATTCAAGTCATCATTCCATCGACCAAGACAAGAAATTATTTTCAGACCACAAAAGTGCATTCTCTTTACCTTGGACGAACTAATGTTGGTTAGTGATTATACATTCAAATTCAATGACTATTCCAATATCTCAAATGAGACTTCCATCTCATTATTCAGAGTATATACATGTTGTTAGCTAATCTACTATTCTACATGATTGGCTTGACCAGTTAATTATATTGGTTGTTTATATTAGTTATTTGACCATTTACTAGTTTATAAGTGTGTTTGGCAATGCCAGTTATTGATTTTGGTTGTAGTGTAAAATGCAAAGGCCAATACAAAAAGCTAGTAGAATCAACTCTTTACTTTTAGCTAAAAAGTTGAGTTATTTTTCGCTACACAAAAAGTTAAATATCAAACATTTTTTCTTATCTATTTAATCATATGAAAAAGCCAAAAAGAACCAGACAAATAAAGAAAAAACACTAAAAAGTCTTTTATCAAACTTTCCCATGAGATAAAAGTTGTTCCTATTAGACCCTTGTGGGAAGATCTGTTTGATCATATTTTATAGTAGCATCAATCTAGATAAAAAAAAAAGTAGTTTAGTCACTAACCAACATTAATAAAAGGTTTAAGGTGATTAAAATTACTACTATGTGAAGCTAACCTTTTAAGTAATTGAATCAGTCATTAAAATCGTTCCCTTAATTTTAAGTCTTTTTTATCATTGTGGAATCACTTTTAAATTAATACCCTTTTTTGGGTTTTACTAAGTCCAAAAGCATATGTAAAACTCACACTTAACAACAATAAAGTCAAAGAAACAAAAAAGACAATTGAAAGTCGATAATGGGGGGACAACCCTTGGTAAATGATCGAGCAATGAGTGAACTTGTGTGGGATCCCATGCCTAACAAACACTAAAGAAATTGAATCAATTTTAGCAAATTAGCATGTTTTGATAAATGATACCCCATTAAAATGATTTAGTGCATTTATCTTGTAGTAGTGACTAGTGAGAGGTTAGCAATAGGTCCTTCAAGGCTGACTTTTGATACTTGTTAGTAATGGAGGGATCTCGTGATGCCGAGATATAAGCCATAAAATAGGGCCTCTTTGATTTAACTTTAACCAAATTTGGTGGGCCAATTGTTTAGCGTAATAGTGTTTCCCACTTCACTTGAAATTTGTGCCTATGAACCATTGAACCCCCATTTTTTCAAAAATTCTTACACACAATGACACAACCTCTATTCTAAGTAAAGATAGATTTTCCCCTAAGAAAAATACACAAATAAATAAAGACATATTTCTATCGTCTATTATGATATTGACTTTTTCAGAGATCTGAAAGTTTCTTAATTTCATAGATTAATTAAATCGTCTAGGTTTCTATCATGAGAGAATATTTGGATAATTGTGCTTACCTTTTTTCAACCCAAAAAGATGAATATGAATTTAGTAAAAGTATAATTATTCTCTAGATAAGCTTAATTATATAATTGAGGTGAGTACAAATCCAAATCTTTGCAAAAAGAATTGGGAAAAACTCGATCGTATGGTTCCCCTTTTTTTTCTCTTGTCAAATGAAAACTTATTACTTCCTTTGCTCATAAATAAGTTTAGCATTTTCTTTTACTTTTCACGATTATCAATTTACACTTTTAATCATTAATCTCTTTATTTATTTATTTTGAAATTATTAGTACCTTTAATTCCACCTTATTAAAAATGAAAAAATAAAAAAAAATGATATTTTAAAAATACACGTGAAACGACTATAACAAGATACCATAATAGCTTTTCCTTATTACTTTTGGTATCTTTTAGAAAAAAAAATTACCCTTTTGCTCACCTTCAATTAAATGAATGTGAGTATTTACATTTTACAAAATTTCATAATGCCTTATTAATTCTTGGTCAAGTATATAATAGGTTTAAATCTTCATAATAAAGTTGATTGATTTCCAAAACCTACAAAATCTTGACCTAAAAAGTTTTACTAGTGGAGGATCAATTGAAACCTATTGTTAAGCCTCTCTTTTCTTTCTTAACCATTAATAGGATAGACTATGCATAAGTACAACTTCTAGACAACTTCCACAAAAAAGGTTCAAACTTCGCATTCTTACCTACTATACGGTCTAGGAGGGAAAAGTTACCGACAAACTAATAGATGTTTTTCATAATCTAAGAATAATCAGCTCACTATCAACCTAGAGCTTGTTAATTAGTTATTAGTCAATTTAATTAGTTTCCATAGTGGTCCATCCCGTTGTTGATGCTGAAAATCTACTTCCATATACTGTAAAACTACTAGCAAGATTGATAATCAAGACTAATGCATCAAGCTATTTAATTGGCTATAACAGATACGGCCTATGGAGAAGCAATGTACAAAATGGAACGAGTCAGCCTTGTCGATTTTTCTTTCATAATCATTAAATTTTGATCCTTTTGATACATACTTCCTTTGTTTTGAATATTTTTATAATATGGTACGTATATTTCTCGAAAATTTGTCATTAGTATCTCTTATAATATGACGGATAGAAATCCTAAATATTATACTATTAGAGTCATCTTAAAAGAACCTTTCATATAATATTTGTATTAGAGTAGTTTTTATCGATATGTATCAAGAGTAATTAACAAACAATTTTCGATCATGAATATTGTGCATGCCTTAA
The DNA here is from genome assembly GCA_947648045.1 of Beta corolliflora. Taxonomy (NCBI): domain Eukaryota; kingdom Viridiplantae; phylum Streptophyta; class Magnoliopsida; order Caryophyllales; family Amaranthaceae; genus Beta; species Beta corolliflora. The sequence continues at coordinate 176,382 of CANSZD010001355.1, forward strand.
TAGGACATTTAACTGTTGAGGACGGACGAGTATGTATAAAATGTAAGAAATAGTTTTACCTGTTATGTAAAGGATCAGGACCAGTAGGAACAACTCTCTCACTATTTGCTACAAGACCTTCATAATGATGAGAAGAAGTACTAGTAGTAGTTCTACTACTACTTCTGCTACTAGTGTTGTAGTTGCCAATATTAATCTGATCAACATTTGACCTGCTGCTTCCTTGTTGTTCATGTCTATGAGTAGCATGATCTGTGACAACCTCATAATATCTACTGCGCCCTCCGAATACTTGTGAAACAATGCTGGCCAAAATCACTATCATGCATATAGCGCCGCCGCGACGCCGTTGATGATGAACAAGCATTCTATATCGATCCTGTGAACAAGAGAAGGGTGAAGGAGGAAAGAGATGGAGTAACTAAAGGAGGGAAGATATGAGGTACAGTTTGAGGAAAAATATGTGAAGAAAGTTGTTTAAATTTTCATGCATCATCGAAAAAGGGTTAGAAGAAGAATAGGTCAATTTTAACCTTTTTATTTTATTGGCAATAGGAAGACAAGAAATGGTCAATTTCAACTTCTTCTACTAGTATTAGAGCAGTAGGACTAGTAATTTGAACTTTTGTAGGCGGTTAAGGGATAAGACTTAGACTTCAGGCAAATTAAATTATACAGTTGTGCTTGTACTAATATTAGCCATAAAAAGTTTTGTTTTTTTAAAAAGGAAAAATTGATAAGAGCAGGCCCAATTATAGCCCTCCTTCCATAATAGATCCCAACTTTGGACTATCCCACACAGGTCCCAACTTTTATACCCATTTGACATGCGTGGACCTTCTTGACTGGTAACCTGATGAGGCTGTAATTCTCCTCTAATTTCCTTTTTAAAATATTTATCCATTGACAACGAAGGAACAATCGCAGATGATGCGAAACAAAACCTAAGTGACGTCACCAACTCCATTGACAAAACTTTGGGGCTTCTTCATCTGCTTTACCTTACTGTCTCCTCCTTCAATTTCGCCTCTCAGCTCCCTGTTCTCCAACGCATGTACCCTCTCTCTCCTAAAACCCAATTTCATTCAATTCTTCATTTATTCGAACAAATTTTTTTCCCGGAGAATTGGGGTTTTTGCTTTTTGTTCAGAAATTCTTTGGTGTCGGAGCTTGATAATATGATGAAATTGTCTAGCAAATGCAATATTCAGATTCCCATGGAGGTTCTCAAGTCAGTCTTTTCCCCCCTTAATTTTGCTTTCTATGTTCTGTTTTTATTTTTATTTTTTCAATTTTAAGATTTGATTAATTGTTTTAGTTACTGTGAATTTTGTGTGTCGTCAGTTTGATTGATGATGGGAACTGGGAAGAATCCAGATGAGTTTACGAAGGATGTTCTTAACAGCTGTATTGCGAAAAATCAGATCACCAAAGGCAAAGCTGATAGCAAAATGAGAATTTAGAACTTTCAATTAATTGAAATTCTCCACATTTACTAGTCAATTTGGATATAAGATGTCGAATATAGTTGAAGTAGGGTAGGATGTTGCCGGAGAAACCTTTGTTCATTCAAAATTTACCCAGAACCACCTGAGTTTTACACTGTCATGGGAGAAGATTTGAAGGAAAAGAATTGAGCTTTCTACCAGGGAGGTGGAAATTTATATTCTGAAACCTAAATGCACTGATAATAAAGGGAAGGGGGAAAAGGGAGGGAAAAATGTCATGTGCGTCAACTAAAAAGCTCACGTGACTCCTTTTCACCGGAATTAGGAGGTTAATGACCTGAAAGGTCCACGCGTGTCAAATGGGTATAAAAGTTGGGACCTGTGTAGGATAGTCCAAAATTGGAATCTATTATGGAAGGGGGGTCATAATTGGGCCTGCTCTTATCAATTTTTACTTTTAAAAATGATATTGGCTTACAAAGTACTAATAGTGAAAAGGTCAGACGGCTGATTGTTGTTAAAAAGTGTGTAGGTTTGTAGGGTGTGGTTTCTTAGGATTTCACCGTGTGTGGAACATATATTTAGTCTAATTTTACTCATTTAAGTATTTTATAATATAAAGCTAATTGCTGTCAAGTTTTACTAGAAGTTGATCAACAGTGTGTTTGTACTGGACTAGCTAGAAGGAGTTGCTGATGATACATGGCGTAGTGATGATGTCAAAGCCTTTGTTGTATACTCGAGTGTACGTTTATTTAAGGAAGGGCGTCATACATATGTGTTGAACTACATGTATATTGTGCACATGTGAGTTGTCCTATATTGGAGAAAAATGAGAGAAAGCACTCACAATATGTTTAGAGGCCTTTCTCCTACAAATTCTTAGGTGGTTTTAGTATGGAACCTCCTTTGGGCTTGTATGTGGACCGAACTCTCCTCGTCCAATAATTATTATATGTAAAGTTATATAGTTCTAAACTCTTAGTAAAGTTATATAATAGGACTATACGGAGGTCATCAGTTTTGGAAATTCCAAAATATTCTTGCTTGAGTTTCATTTATACATTTAATTTATATCTATAATCTAAAAAGGAAAGTAAAATATTCTTGCTTGAGTTCAAAAGGTTAATTTTATTTACCACTATTTCTCTTAAAGTTCAATTCATTTATTTGGAAAATTATTTTAAAGCATAATAAAAAGAAACTTTAACATGAATGAAATGAAAAATAATCCCAATAACCCACATATTAATTTGAACAATAATATGAATAGCTGTAATTTTGGGAAGAAATTCATTACTAATTTGTACTCCCTCCGTTTCTTTTTAATTTACTCACTTCACTTTGGGGGAGAAACAAAAAGGAAATACAAAAGTATGAGAGATAAACTGAAAAGTAAGAGAGAGAAAGTAAAAAGTGGGTTATAATATTAAAAAGTGGATGACATGGGTGGAAAAAGAAGAGAAACTAGATATGACATGTTACCGAAAATAGAAAAAAGCAGCAGTGTGTAGATTAAAAAGAAACAGACCAAAAAGGAAAGTGTGTTGATTAAAAAGAAACGGAGGGAGTATCTATAATAATTTACATGAAGCTATAAAATGTTGAAATATTACTACCACTTTCTAATACTTCCTCCGTTCCAATTTAGTTGTGACACTTTCCATTTTAGGAAGTTTCGAATTAGTTGTTACACTTTTATTTTGGGTAATAACTTCTTTCTATCTCTCTCCTATCACATGGGACCCTTTTGTTTTCTTTCTCTATCTCTCTCTCTCCAAAATTCGCTGCTCGTGATTTTAAAAGTGTCACAACTAAATTGAAACGAAGGAAGTGTAATGTTTTCAAACTATTTCGTACTGATATAAATCATTGTAGAGAGAAAAAAATGCTTCCTCCGTTCTGAAATAAATAAAATACTTCTCTCAAAATGTTTTGACATAAATGAAATAAGCGTTTCATTTATTTAAAAACGAAAGAAGTACTATTATTTGTTAGCATTCAAGAATAATATCACATGAAACTACATCTCTATCTTCTATTTAGATTCTTTCTTAATGTGTGTAGAACCTAACATGCTAATTTTTTGTTTTGTTTTTTGTTTTTTGTTTTTTTGGTGAAAACACTAATTGTTCATTTGTTTGTGCTTATGAAAAGAGGTAATGTATATTCATTAATTATACTCCTAAGTCCTACCATTGTGCATAACTCCTATCAAATGATACAAAAACATTGTGCACAACGTGTATGAGGTTGATTTTGATGACAAAGAGTGGAAGAGTTAAGGTCCACCACATGAATTTGCTATAGCCAATTGATTGTGACACTTCTCATATTGAAAGTTTTTTGTTTTATATAAGTCTTATCAAAAGTTGCAATGAATTCATTAACTACTTCCTCAGCTTTAAAATATATATTATCCTCAAATATTCGAAGTAAAACATGAACGATTATTTATGCTATTTCTAAATAAGTAGGAAAAAACGGGCGCATATAAATTAGGAAGGAAAAATCATTATTCAAGGACCTTAAATATATTCTAGACATCATGCATTATAAAACTGAGAAATTAGTATTATTATTGTAAATCTGATATAAATGTTAGCATAATTAAAAAAAATACTCCATTCATTTTCTTCAATAAGTAGTCTTGAAAATTAAATTTTTGACAATAAACTGCTTTTATTATATTGATAAATTGCCACTTTACCGATTATAAAAGTATTTTAAACTCAATTCTTATATCATAGTTTTTTTAATTTTTGTCAATAAGCATTCAATATATTTTCTAAAATAGTATTGTTTGAGAAATTTTTGACACAATAACGTATTCATCTCATCTAATGGAACACTATTCAAAAACCTCGTATTCAAGGGGGACTTGGGCTACCTGCTGCCCGACAAGCTAATGGCGCTTTCATGGAAAAACTCGGCTAGCGTTTACTCACTGAACCGAACGCCCTTTGGTCGAGGTTTTTACGAGCTAAGTATTGCAAAGGGAGATGTGACTCGGACATGTTTGAAGCGAAAAAAGGTATGTCTAATATTTGGAGTGGGATATCTGAAAATGCAAGTATCCTTTGTGAGGGGATTCGAGTTGCGGTGGGCAATGGCACCATCTCTTTTGGAACCATAAGTGGCTTTGTAATCAACCACTTATTGATAAAGTGATGCAAAGCCCCCTATTGATATTGCGGGAGCTACTATAGATGAGATGTGGGAGGCAGGTGTGGGTTGGAGATGGGATCTATCCGCTCCCTACCTTGATCAGAATACTCTCAAGCTATTCCATACTCACGAGGTGATGAAAATCCGGACGTTGAAGATCTACTTTACTGGGATGCAAGGCCTAAGGGGAAGTTCTCAATTAAATCGGCTCTCAAAATCATGAGGAAAGAAGAGAATGGCAAAGAAGATGACCTTTGGAACTTAGTGTGGAAAGCTCCTGTACAACAAAGGATTCGAGCTTTTTTATGGTTGGTGGGACACGATAGGCTGCTAGGCAATGTGAACCGATTTAAACGAAAACTCACCAATGATCCCACTTGTTTCATTTGTGGGGGGGAGGATGAATCTACTCTACACATCCTTCGAGATTGCCCCGCTGCTAAGAGTGTATGGGGAAAGCTAGAAGGCTTCGCTAATCTGCCTATTTTTTACCAAGGAGGACTTCAAGAGTGGCTTCGCCATAATCTGGAATACGAAGCCATGGAGACTTGGCCGACACTGTTTGCCATCACCACTTGGTGGTTATGGCGTTGGCGAAACATGTTTGTCTTTGGAAGAGGGAGTGAGGTCCCCCTTGATCTACTTGCTTTTTTAAAGGTTCGCTTTGATGAGACTTGGAGAAGTATCCAAGATGGGGAGTCCTTGAGTGCAACTGGCAATGCTCGCAAGCAAGAGGCATTCATTTCGTGGCATAGCCCTCCTTTGGGGTGGTATGTTTTAAACACAGATGGAGTAGCGCGAGGATCTCCAGGTGAAGCAGGGGGTGGTGCCTTAATCAGGAACAATGAGGGTACGTTCATTTCTACTTTAGCCTTGAATTTTGGACGTTGTACCGCTTTTCGAGCTGAAGCAATGGCACTATTACATGGTCTTGAGCTAGCCCGCAATCTCCAAATAAGCCAACTCATAGTCCAACTTGATAATCAAGCGTGTGCGCAAGCAATCAATGAAGGCGGTAGTAGCAGTGGTGGGTGCTCCCACCTCATCAGAAAATGTGTTGAGTTACTAAATAAGGAAGATTGGAAGGTGAAGGTGGTTCATATCTACAGAGAAGGCAATCGAGCTGCTGATTGGTTGGCTAATCATGGGGTGGATCAAATTTATAGGCTACATCTCTTTGATGAAGCTCCTTTAGATCTTCATAGAATTATTGTTGAGGATGCTCGTGGGGTTGCTATCCCTCGAATGATTCCTTGTTAGGTTTCTTGTTTTTTGGTTTTGTTTTTTCCTTTCTTCTTGTTTTTCTTTTCCTTGGCTTTGCCTCATTTGCATCAAAAAAAAATATAATTAATGGTATGTATTCTCTTTGTTTTTTTGTTATCTTTCTCACTTGGAATCTTGACACTATTCATACATAGAGAGAATCTTCTCAATAATTTGTAATTTAGAAGAAAAAATATAGTCATGTGGGGTCTTGTTTGATTCGTCTCAATTAGTACTTTATTAATATTCAATTGTTATAATTTTTACTAATATATAATGAAAAATATTTAAGTTTAAAGAGGCGCATTGGGAGACGCGTACAGGAAAGTGAGAAGGATAAAAAAACAGAGGGAGTATTTCTTAATGTTTCCATTTTAGAGCAACTCCAATAGTTGTAATTTTGGACCTGCTTGCAATATTTGAAAGTAGTAAGCAAGTTGATCAACTATTGGAGCAAGATAATTGATACCTGTTTGAGAGCAAGACCTGTTCCACCAAGCTAATTGCTTGACATCAAAAAGACAATATGACTTGAAATTGGAAAAGGGGGAAGGTGATGTTCACACTCCATAAGATTGGTGAGTGCATCTCCATTAACAATAAGTGCACAATTGTTGTTGTTTCCTTTCTTATGATTGAATAAAAAAATTAAAGTTGAAAATATTATTTGACATATGAGACCATACAAGTAACAATATGTTGTAGTGTATCATTGGGAGACTTTGTAGCTAGAAAGCAATACTACTTAGAGGACCAACATTGGTGCTCTCCAAGTTGCTCTCCAAGGAGCTCTCCAAGGAGAGAGAAAATGGAGAGTCAACTCTACCCAAATATTGGTGCTCTCCAGGTGCTCTCCATTCGTTCTCCATGGAGAGTACTTGGAGAAATGCTCTCCCCCAAGAGCATTGAGAGAGCATGCTCTTGGCATATTAATATGACACATGTCATTGATAATTATGTATTTTCCTTGTTTTTTTTGCTTTTTGAGTTTTGGAAAAAATAAATTAAAACAATTGGAGAGCTCATTGGAGAGTAATACCAATGTTAGCAATTTTTGAAGGGGTGATCTTGGGAGTATATTGAGGAGAGAGAAAGTAAAAAATGGGTTGGAGAGTAATCTTGGAGAGCTATACCAATGTTGGTGCTCTTAAAAAGCTGATGTGTCAAGTCAAGTTACAAGGTATTGTAGCTCACCATTGGAGTTGCTCTTAGGTAGTGGTGTCAAACTGTCAATTCAGTTAACCAGTTCAGTTCTGGTTCAAACCAAACAGTTCAGTTGACTTCAGTTCAGTTAATTCAGTTCATTTTTTCGAGATTAATTGATTCAGTTTAAACTTTTTCGGTTTCAATCCATACAGTTAATTCAATTTTCAGTTAAGTTCAGTTCAGTTTACAGTTGTCTTTTGGTTTGACCCGTACAGTTTTGGTTTAAACAGTTGACTTTTTACCTATTACTATCAGTTAAACAGTTATTTTCAGTTCGGATTCAGTTAATTTCAGTTTCTTAGGTAAACCCGCATCGACTCGGGTGAAACTTGATATCGGTTATGCCATGTACAACTTTTCCCTTCGGATCTCGCTTCGGGTCAAGCCATTATTCATTGCAGGGAATTTCAACTCAGTTGAACTTTTGTCACATCGGTTAAACTTGTCGAAAACAACGATAGCACCAAGAGACGTATCTATATTTGTCTACAAAAGCGTATTTTGAAGTTGCTATATTTTCTGTAAAATTACTTTATTAAAGGTTCAACATTTGGCTGATATTGAAAAATTCAATTTCAAATTCTTCATTATTCTATAGTTTTCCAATGTGTAACTATCAATGATGAATTGGTGATTGGTTGTGGTCAAAGATTAAGATGATGATTGAAAATGATGCATTAGTTTATAAATCAGTTAATATAAGTGATTAATCATTAGGCTAATCGTCTTCCAGTGTATAATGGAATTTGAAACAAAAAACATCTACTTAAATAATCCAAGTATTTATTATTGTACATAATGAATGTGCCAATGGTAGCTGCTAAGCTAATTCAAAATACAATATTTGAGTTAATCGTCTTTATGTGAAATGCATTTTGAAACATAAAATATATGATTGAACTAATATGTAGTTATTGGATTAGATGGATGTATAAATATAAGTCATTAAGTCGATTCAATATAACTATATTATATTTAACTTAGTCATGTTTAATTTCAACTAATTTTGAAACTAAAAATATCTAATTGAATTAGAATAAGTTGTTGTCGGATGAGATTAATGAACAGGTCAATGTAAGTCGATAAACTAATTCAAGATAACAATCATTTATTTGAGTTTAATAGTCTTTAAGTTAAATTCATTTCATAACTAAAACATCTAATTCAATTGATGCAAGTTTTCATGGGATGAGATATATGAATGTACCATCAATCAGTGACTTATAATAAGTTGATAGAATCATACAAAGTATCAATCCTGCATTCAAGTTAATAGTATTTAAGTTAAATCAATTTCAAAACTGTAAACATGTTATTGAATTAGATTAATATGTGTCAATATAAGTCGATAAGTTTGTTAAGGATAACAATACTCCATTCCAGTTAATCGTCATTAAGCTATATTCACTTTCAAACTCAAAACATCTACTTGAATCGAAACAATTTGTTATCCAATAAGAACAATGAAAGACTTATAACTATACACTTATATTATATAAATATAATAATAATCTTTGATGTATTTGATAAGTCGTTTTTAGTTGCATTTAAGTAGGTCTTAAGTCTCATTTTCATGTAGTTTTTAGTGCATCTTAGGTCTAATTGCATGATTTGAGCATTCTTTTGAACCATTGTGTTATTTCGAGATACTTTCGGCTCTTTTATGTGATTTTCAGGTTCTTGAGGCCGATTATGACTAAGAGAAACTAATATGGTTCGTAGATGGTCTACTTGGTGGTTTCCGGATGCGAAAAGATGAGTTTGAGTGCTTTGGGGTTGAAAGAATGATGATATCGAATAATATTGTCTTTGCGGGACCACGTAAGATTCTGCTTGCCCATGCACCAAGGCGCACGCCCAAGCGGATGGTCGCTTGCCCGTGCAAATCTGTGAATGAAGAGAACAAAACCTTCTGTCTCGCGTGCACGACCAATTTTATGTGATTAATTGTTCTTGTTTGATTGAATTGTGCTTATTTTCATTATCATACTAGGGATAGGTGATTTTGAATTGATTCCTTATGTCTTGTTCTCAATGGGAATTGAATCTAGATAGATTTGTTGATTTAATCAAGAGTATGAATATCTATATGGGAATAAGTAGATAGGATTTCTAGGAATTTATTTGTGATGACATGCTTAATGTCTCTTTCTTGCATGATTCCATGGGAATAGGTTTGATTGCTTGTTTAGAGTAACCATAGGTACTCGAGAGAGATCTTTGGTAGTTATAGAGTGCATTACTCCTTTTGAATCATTGATTATGTTTATTGGGATGGGAATTATTCATGTATTATTCGTGCTAAAGGGGATACTTAATTCTAGATGTCTTTATTGATTGATTTTACCTCGTGTGTTCTTAATAGTTGTCATAATTTAGCATTATTATTAGTTCAACACCTTTTCACCATTGTTTGTCACTTGTTTAGTTAAATTGAGTCAAGATTTCTAGTGTTTGATATCGTTTGTCCCTGTGGATTTGACCTTGACTTACCCTGCTACATAGTTAGGAGGATTAGTTAGGAAATTATTTTTGTTAGGTGCGCGACACGCCTATCAGAATTCTCTTAACTGTCTACACATGTGAGTATAAACTAATAAATGATCAAGGTGGTGATGATTTATAATGGTGAATGATCATAATTTAGTGATGATGATGATGATTAAAGTCGATAAACACAAGCTAATATAATACGAGTATAATGTGACAAAAATCAGTGTAGTTGGGTAATCATTAGGCTAAACTAGATCAGTATACTGTGCAGATATATGTATTGCATTTTGAGTATATATTAATGCATAGAATAGTGTATAGATCAAAGTATTGAATTTCGAATATAGATTAGTATAAACACAAGCTAACACGAATTGATTAGTGTATAGAATAGTTAATGTGAGTGGGTAATCATAAAAGAAACTCTCTCCTCTCTTTCATAATATATTAATTATTATTAATTTTTTTATAAATGTATCAATTGCAATATTTTGAAATATCATATTATTAGAAAATATAATTTTAGATGGTACCAACTTATGAATAGTTATAAGGGAATGATATAGTATACATTTAGTAAAAGATGAAATTAATATATTTAAATGATTTTGTAGATATAAAATAATAATTTAAATGATTTTGTAGAATCATATAAAGTATCAATCCTGTATTCAAGTTAATAATATTTAAGGTAAATCAATTTCGAAACTGTAAACATGTTATTGAATTAGATTAATATGTGTCAATGTAAGTCGATAAGTTTGTTAAGGATAACAATACTCCATTGCAGTTAAGCGTCATTAAGCTATATTCACTTTCAAACTCAAAACATCTAATGAATCGAAACAATTTGTTATCCAATAAGAACAATGAAAGACTTATAACTATACGCATGTATCATATAAATATAATAATAATCTTTGATTTATTCTCTTAACTTTCTACACATGCGAGTATAAACTAATTTTCCTATTCATTATGATATATGTACATCATAACATCAACACACGCATAGTTTCTTAAAATCAACACCAAATCATAAAAACCAAGAAGTTCAACATTAAAAAATATATAAATGATGCTTAAGATAATAATAATAATTATTATTATTATAATACGTCGTTTCCTAATAATAATAATAATAATAATAATAATAATAATAATAATAATAATAATAATAATAATAATAATAATAATAATAATAATAATAATAATAATAATAATAATAATATAATAATAATAATAATAATAATAATAATAATAATAATAATAATAATATAATAATAATAATAATAATAATAATAATAATAATAATAATAATAATAATAATAATAATAATAATTCTATCTAACTAATTTCTATGCGTGTGGTTCACTCACTTCACTAGTTTGCACTTTGTTGGGCATTTGGGAAGTTGGGCTGGTCCAAAATAGAGTTCTAAAAACCTATTCTTAGCTCCATATATATACTCTAACCTACCACACAAACACAACACAAAAAAAAACCCTAGAATCTAGATCATTCTGAGAAATTCGTCTTTCTCTCTCACACACTCACACACTCGCACCACCATTTCTGATTTCTTCGCCTCTTAACTTTCCATTCTTCACCATTTCTGATCTCAAAACTCAAAATCTTCAAAAAAAGTCTTTGTCACTTCGCCTCTTAACTTTCGATTCTTCTACTCTCTAATTCTCCTCATTTCTTCACACGAAAGAGAAGAATGAAAATTGGTGAAGATTGAAGATTGAAGACACAAAGAGGAGATTCTTGAAGTTTGACGAGTCGAAACACATATCATCGTTCAAGTTCGAAGAAAACCCTATCCAGGTTAAGAACTCAAATTTCAATTTTTTTTTTGTTTTTTCTTTTGAATCACGGAATTTTGATGTTCTTAGGAGTTCGAACTTATATATTTGTTGATTTTTTTTTTGGATTGGAAGTTGGATTTCGTATATTATCTTCATTCATTTGTTTAATTTTTCTTTTTTTATGAATTTTTAACGGCTAAATAATTAATAAAATATAATTCTGATTATATATTTGTTGAATTTTTTGTAGATCGTTTAAAATTATCACCTTAGTAATTAATAAAAATGTAAATCAGTAGGTTTCTTTTTATGAATTTTTAACGGCTAAATAATTAGTAATTTTGTATGAATTTTCTGCTTTTTTTTTTTGAATTATTTGTAGATCTTTTAAAATTTTCACCTTATTTATTAATAAAAATGCAATTTAGTAGGTTTTTATTTATGAAATTTTAACGGCTAAATAGTTAGTGACTTAGTATGAATTTTCTGCTTTTTTATTTGTTAAATTATTTGTAGATCGTTTTAAATTTTTCACCTTAGAAATTAATAAAAATGCAATTAAGTAGGTTTTTTATGAAATTTAGTATGAATTTTCTGCTTTTTTTTATGAATTTTTTGTTTTTTTTAATGAATTTTCTGCTTTTTTTAATGAATTTTCTGCTTTTTTTATCTCTATTATCTGTTGGGGGTGCACAATCTGATGTTGATGCTTATCTTAATTCTCCCCTTATTCAACGTAATTCTGATTTTGATGTGCTCAAGTATTGGCAGTCTCAATATTCTGCATATCCCATTATTTCTAGAATGGCCAAGGACATTTTGGCTATTCCAATCACTTCAGTTGCTTCTGAATCTTCATTCAGCATGGGTGGGCGGGTTTTGACCAAATATAGGTCTTCTTTACTACCTAAGAATGTAGAGGCTTTTGTCACTACGCAAAATTGGTTGTTTGGGTATCTTAAAGAAGAAGAATTAGAGAGTTGTTTAAGTGCAATGGATGAGACAGATTGTGTGGATGATGATATTGATGTTCTCTCGCTTCCCGCGGTAGGTTTTGTGTTTAGTGTGTTAGTTTAACAATTATATTATTTGTTTTCAATCAAATTGCTAATTTAAGTATTTTTTAGGTGGAATAACCACCTTGTGTTGCTGCTGCCTGTTGTGCCCCGTTGTCGCTGAACATCGGGTTTTTGTTGCTGTTCAGTGAGATTTTCAGTTTTGAGCTGGTTTTGCAACCATTGGTTGCTGTATTTATTTTCTAGCTGGTGGCAAGTTTGATACATTGAGTTTGGAATTTTTTTTGATGGGCTTAAAACTGTTGGATTTGGTATTCATTTGTTGGATATGGTCTCCTCTTACGAGACTTGTTGAGCTTGGTATGGTGCTATTTTGTTGGTTTTTTGGCCTTGAAATGGTTCTGCTTTTGATGGTTGTTGGATCTCTTGGGCTTGGTTTGAGCCTTTTTTTGGTCTTCGGTTGGATCTCTAAAGCTTGGGTTGTGCTTTTGAGGTGGTGTTGAGCTTGTATTGTCTTTGGTTGGATTCTGTTGAGCTTGATATCTGCCCCTTTTTGGAATAAGGCTTCAAATCATTTAACTGTGTTGTTGAATATAATGACTTTTAACCCAAGTAACTATGTTGGGAACTCTCACTATAGTCTACGTTTGTCTCTCTTTTTGGTAAACTATAGTGAGGTGATGCCAATAGTTCCTTGTTGGATTTGAGTTATAGTATTCAGCCATTTTGTTAATTGTTTTGAGGCCAAGTGTTCGATGACGAAAATGTTCCGAGAGCTAATCTTAAAGTTCTAATTTTTTGACCGTAACATCGTTATGGTTGGATTTTGTTGAGCTTGTTTTGTTGCTGGTTTCTGTTGAGCTTGATAATTGTCCCTTTTCGGAATAAGGTTTCAGAACATGTCTCATTTTGTTGATTACAATAATTGAAACCCAAGTTACTATGTTGGGAACTCTCACTGTAGTACACGTTGTCTCATTTTGGATTACTATAGTGAGGTGATGCCCATAGTTTCTTGATGGATTCAAGTAATTGTATTCGACAATTTGGGTAAATGTTTTGGAGCCATGTGCTCAATGATGAAAATACTCTGAGAGCCCAATTTTAAACTTTTTATTTGTTTCAAAATATAACGTTTGGTATGGTTGGTATTTTGGTGAGTTACTTATTACATAAATTGTTTCATCTTTTTTTTTTTTTGTTATTCTTTTTAACTTTGTTTTTTGTCTTGTAGAGCGGAAAGAGTGGATATGTGAGGTTTAGGTCTTCGGGATTTTAATATATTGTAAAGTAAAGAGAAATATTTCATATGTTTTTTCTTATATTTGTTGGTTGGTTATAATTTGTAAATTACATTGTGATATAAAGTAAAAGTTGTACTTGGTATTTTACATTTGATCCGTGATATCTGGGTACTATTTTTTTTCTTTTGTTCTATATTGTTTGTTTTAATAGTTCATTAAACTTTCTGAAATTATTAAATCGCCTTCCAAATAATTAAAATGGTAAAAGGAACATTGAGGAGAAGTAAATAGGAACAAATTAATTAGCAACTAAAGTGGGGTGTGTAATGGCAGAAATTTTAACATTTATTAATAAGGATGGATTCCATGAATTATATTTGAAGATTCATAACATTTCTTGCAACAAATGATGTTTTTGATTTATTGAAATTATTTAGATGAATTTATGAGTAATCATAACGCCATAGTCCATACAAGTTTATTATTAAAATACACAAAGGTCTTGTGTATTGAATTTTAACCATTGAGAATTCATCTTTCTAATACAATTAGTGGTTGAATATTGAAATCATGTGTTCTTATCTTTGTCTAATTATACGCCAATAATTTAGGTAAATTAAAACAATGACGAAATTAGGTGTTACATTTTGAAATAGTTTCGTTTGAGACAATTTTATTCTATAAAGTTTGATATTATTTTATTCAGTTTGATTCGGTTCAGTTTAAAACAGTTTTATTCAGTTTTATACAGTTCAGTTAAAAACATTTTATTCAGTTCTGTTAAAAACGGTTTGATTCAGTTCAGTTAAAAACAGTTTGAAACAGTTTTCAGTTAAATTCAGTTCATTTTCAGTTCGGTTCAATTCAGTTTAAATCGGTTTTCCATGCAGTTAATTTTCAGTTTAATTTGTTTCGGTTGAGTTTCAGTTCAGTTTCAGTTCAGTTAATTGCAGTTTACTTTAATCGATTGACTTATCGGTTTTTAACTTGTTCGGTTATGGGTTAATTGATTCAGTTTATTGATTCGGTTGGTCAACAGTTTGCAGTTTAACCATCGGTTTTCAACCAAACTGACAGCGCTACTCTTAGGGCTTGTTCTCTTCGGCATAAAACAACTGAACTCAACTGAACTGAATTGAACTGATCTGAACTGATTGCAACTGAACTGAACTAAATTGAACTGATTGCAACTGAACTAAACTGAACTGAACTGAATTAAATTATAACTAATAGTAATGATAATAATTTAGCAACTGAACTGCACTGATTGGAACTGAACTGAACTGATTGCAACTGAACTAAACCGAACTAAACTGAAAATAAGTTGGGGCGAACAGGCCCTTAGCTTCTTATATGCCGTCATATATCATTTCCCATAATTTATTGATAAGAGCACAATCTCAAAGAGAATTATTCAGGAACAGGATACTCTGTAATAAATAAATAAAAATGAATTGTTGAAACTTGAAAGATAACAAAATTTGTCCATTATTAAAGGCGTATCATTAGTTTACTACCAAAGTGTCGATAATCCACTTAGATCTGTCGGTAATCGCTAGTCTTGTGTTTAGATTTCTCATTCGGCTACTCTTTTGGTTTTGTGGGTACTGAGTTTTCAATTATTTGCATGTTTAATGCGTTTGTGATTTACGTTTGCTGCTGTCAAAGTGCCAAAGACCTTGGTGAAAGAAAAAATTGATTGCCCCTAACCAAAATGAGTATCATATTTGGATGATCTAATCTAAGAACAAATTCTGTTTTCTGAGCTAAAGGCGTAAATTCAAGTTTTAAACAGACTCGTCACTTTGAGTTCGAAATTCACAGCAAGCAAGATGAACCAAACGTAAAGAAACCCGAAATAACTGCAACGTCTTCCTAACATATGTCGCTAGAAATGAATCAATACAATAGGTTTTGAGTTTTTACAATGAACATCTCTTAGTTAACATTGACTGACAGCTGAATTGCTGGCCAAAATTTTCCATGATGGTAAAATTACATCATATTCATCAGAAACACTTCTCTATATTATAAATGATTCTCCAGCTTTTAAATTGCAGCTGTAAAAAGGTAGATTTTGAGAGCAATCGCCAAAGCTACTTGCAACAGAAATATTGCAACGACAATCAGGAACCACCTTTCACCCGCTGACTCAATGTGTGCTTTCAGATTGAGGGCAACAAAACTTGCAGACATAAACCCGGCCACGCCTGCGATCACCCATCTAAATATATCCAAGGGAACAACAGACAGACACTGCATATAAAGCAGACCATCATTGATCAGATTGAATTAGCAAATGCCTTTTTGAATAAACTAAGACAACTTGTGCACATAGCGTCCTCTTATGATGAAAAGATTAACCTTTTGACGTTATGTTACTTAGACTCGTCATTTGACCTCATATACTTATGTCACATCTCCAACATGGGTATAGAGAGTTGACACTTCAGCTTTGAACTCACACGAGGTAACTTTTCAATAGTAAATCGGGTCTGAGACTTGGACACAAACCCGCAACTGACACAAGTACCCAAGTACAAGTATTGTAGCTGTGAGTCTGTGACCCCATTCCCACAGGACAAACCGCCAAACAGTGGCTATGGCTGTCCTCTAGAAATCCAAAAATACCAACCCCAAACTAATAGTAGCAGCTAATGTATAATTGCCTTGCTGTAACCATACAAACTAGGTCGCCACTGATCTAAAGAGGTAATTGCAAATCAGGTGTTCTACACTTAACGTTATCATGACAACTCCTATATATATCAAGAAAACTTGTTCAAAATGCAGAGTTCGTTATAATTATATTTACAAAAGCATACTACCAGAGTAAAGTCAAAGAAAACTTACCAGTGCAGGAACAAACACAAACAAGGAATAACCGTACAAGCAGAGCAATTGGACGAAGCCAGATGGTGCCGAAAAATACTTCAGGACCAAATAGAGGCCCAGAGGAACAATTGTCACATAACCGTAGAACAAACCAGCAGACCATGTCACCAGGCTTATGTCATAATTATATTCTTTGCTTTGTATCTTGTTTGACAAATATGTAACAAATGTACCGATGGCTGCAGCAATGAATATTAACGTAGTGCATATCCAAAATGGTCCATACCTGTTCAATATTCAGCAATTAGTAAATGTTCTCAATGATTTGTTCTAAATGATTAACATTCTCACGCTTCCATTTGCTACTAACACAACAGATGCATAGGAAAATCGATGTACTTACACTAATAAATAAAGGAATTAATGATGTAATAACTGATACTACATCATATACAATATGCATTTGTCAATAGAAAAATATGCAAAGTTCGATCGCCACACCCCAAGTCTGAGGATACCATTCTAGTGCACATACTAGCATTAAAGATCTCTCCCTCTAACAAAAAGTAATTGTCGATTGGTCATTATTTGGCTTAAACTAGTAGGTACAGAAGTAAAGAAATGCAAATGCTGCCAAAAGTACTTCCTATCTGCTTTCTTCTATATGAGAACAAACACACCCAATCAGTAAGTTTGGTGATTTACATTATCATGTGAAAGAGCTTCTATTGCAAGAATAGCACAGAAAGAGGTATAAAAATACCAGGCTTTGAAATTCAACATAAATTGCTCTAGTCATGCAGTCCTCCAAAACAACATTTACCCTCCTCCACCTCCACAGAGAACATTCACTTTAGAAGATAAAATTTCTAGATTTTCTTATGTGGGAAAATTTTCAGAAGGGTATTACAAAGCTCAATTTCCAAAATAAAGCAATACTATCAACTCATTCAAGTGAAACTAAAGCAGCAACATAAAACTACATAATTTAGATTATTATCTAACTAAGTCACAGAAATTCTTAGTTATTAACAATGGTCGAACTTACAAATCTGGGCTGTTGGAGATTAGTTCTGTGAAAGTCCCTTTCCATGGAAATAGTGATTCTTTAATTCTCTCCAAGACATCGGAAGTATCAACGTCAAAATATGGTTTGTAAGCAGCAATACTGAATATTCGAACCAACCACTTGATTGAGGTGCATCAGAACCACCACCTGGTTTGGAGAAAGTATCTGACAATAAAATAAAGAGTTACTATGTGTAAGAAACTTTTACAAATAATCTATCACATCTTCAATACTTTAGCACAAACAGAAAAAGCAGTAAACAAGAAAGAAGCTACACAGAACTTATTGCTCATTGGACAGGCAATTTCCACGGGAGAAAAGTGAGAAAGGAGGTGGCCGAGGGGTAATGGGCTTTAAACAATGCAGATTGTAGATGAAATGATCATCCAACTAAATGAAAAGAGATCGCACAAGTCTTCAGAGCTACAAATAAAACTAAAAACACCAGTTCTACAAATCGAGGTAACAAGTTAAGGCTCTTGTTCGCCTAGTTTCTAATTGATGGCCAGACATTAAAGAGATAGATGGACAAAGATAGCGAGCAAGTTGGATGCTTAGAAAGCTCTTTATGCCGCAATTGAGCACCTCGTCAAAGAGGCAAGTAGCCTTTGTAGTTCTTTAAGATCCCCTTCTTATCTTTCAACTTGTGTCAAATATTTTTAATGTTTTCCCTATTTTTTCCTAGTATCTTTTCCTTCATTATCTTCAAAGAGAAAACAGGGAGCAATCCATCATCTATTTCGAAAATCATAGCAGAATATTTATCATATACTTCCTCCGTTTCACAATACATGCACCATTTATCACTTAGACACTATTCATCACCAACTTTGACAATCTTTCTCTCAAAATTATGTAAGAAAAAATATAGTCAAGTGGAGTCTTGTTCAATTCGCCTCAATGCAAGGATTTCAAATATCAACTTTTTTATAATTTTTACCTATACACAATTAAAGATATTATTGTCGAAAGAAGAGCATTGGAGTGCGTGAAAAAGCAAATGGTGCATGTATTGTGAAACGGAGGTAGTATTACTAATATTGTGATTCTCGTATCCGGTACTTCCGTACTTGTGCCCAAATTTCAAAGAGTTTATATATCCTAAAGTATTAGGCCATGATGAGTTGAAACTTTGGACACCTACCAATATCAGACACCAAATATATATTTACAAAATTTGTTTCAAGTTACAGTGCAATAAAATCTCTTACAATCAACTTCATAAAACTTCCATAAAACATCAACTTTTACTAGAGGTCAAAAAACAGTTTGTCAAAATTATTTCAATTAGACCAAAGCAGTCATGGCTTCTTATTCTCAAAATGAAGTACTGGAAAAGAAGAAGGAAAAAAAAACAATTAAGATTGTTACTAGGTAGGGTGAGTCAAGTAACCTACGTCGCTCGGACTTTTCATTTCAAATCTAAGTACATGTCAAAGATTCGACAACGACATGGGGATGCACACTTATCAAATATCAGAAGGCTAAGGCATGTTTGTATTTTTTCTTATAATAATGGGGGGGTGGATAAGATAGAGGGGAAGATTTTCACTTGATTTTTTGAGAAACAGATCTCTCCAAACTGGAAAGATTTCCAAGGAAAACGAGAGCAAAAGAGTTAAAATATAGAAATGATATTGTACCTCTTAGTACACTTTCTTTTAAGAATCTGTCCCCCCCCCGGTCTCCCGACACGGTATAAATATTCTTGCATGAAATTGAATATCATACATTTCCTCGATGTAGTGGGAATGAACAAACTATTTACCAAAAACTGAATACCAGAAAATTTATTGGAAATATGGACGAATTTGAGAAATTTTATCTGCCATGAAAAATATTCATATATTAACCATAGTTGAGAAACATTATATTTCTATTATGGTGATCTCTTTTATGTACAGAAACTGCCATTTTTGGTATCAGTTCTACTCTTAGAACAAGTCTCTCTCTACCCAAAAAAGTTCTTCCCCTCCATTTCCTCAACTAAAAAAATTAGTTTCTCTTCCTTTTCTTTTTGCTATCTGAACAATATGCTAATTTGGCCCAAAAATATGCACATTTCCATAAAATAGGCAAGTCTAACACCTGGATACATAACATACTCTGACAGAAACCAGTATCTAAGTTCGAGAAGCATAGGCCAAACCACCTATTATAGCACAAACTACTAAGGCCCCTAACCTAAACAAGCAATGCCCTCTAACCTGACATGCATAAGGCTATCTCCCATTTTATTTTAACTCGGAGATATACTAACAGTATTCCATCCCCCTCCTCCATACCTCCACTTTCATGATATAACATCATGAAAGTAGAAGAATTAATTAGAAACTCGGAAGTGTGAGATAATATTAGAAATCACAGAGCCATAATATACTGGCAAAGTGGCAAGTGAGACACAGCAAAAGTGTCTTAGCCTCCTATGTTTTTTTTTTTTGAAAGAGCGAGCAGAAATGTGAGATACATGGAGGTGCAAGCCAGGTCAAATCAAAAATTTCCTGCCAAAGCAATGTTCACCAGACGTGTCAGCTTCAAACAGCCAACACCTTTTGTTCTTCTTTCACAGGAAGCCACCAACACCTTTACCTTTCTTTGACGGTAAGCCGCCAACACCTCGTAAACCTCTTGGCTGTAAAACATTCGAAACAGAAAGATTGTTCGATATCTGATCGATAGAGCAACTTCGTTTCCATAAAGATATTCTGAACTTTCTTGTAAGAGCATATCCATTGATAAGCTAAAAAACCTTCTAGCTTGGCTTGCCACCTCAATTTCTTAGCAATACCACTTCCTAGCTACAAGTCCTCCCAATGTTAGCTACAAACCTTATTGCTGGAATGGATCCCACTAAATTGAAGGATAATGTTTTCTTTTAAATGCCCGCAAGTTGGCGGTGACAAATTAGACTCCATATCGAGCAAATTGAGATGATCGGATATGTTAGAGGGTACTGAAAATATTCCAATTTCTAAGAGCAAAGTCAAGAAGAGAAATTGAGCTCCATTGGATGTGACATAAAATGATGCTTTAAAACGTCGATGCAAATTGGAAGACACCAAAAACTACAACCTCTGAGAATAAATTGATGAAATCGTTGAGGGGTTCCCTAAGAAGATGGATAATGATGATTCTAAAGATGAAAATGAGTTGACCAGAGTAAATTTGTAGGTAAGGCTTCAGACGCCTATGATTCTAGCTATCTCACTATAGCAACAAGATTAAGAAAGGAAGGTTACAAAGGGTGGGGGGGAAGTCAATAGCGCAACTTCTAGTCCATTGTCCACCTTCTAAAGTCATGGTGGTTATTGGTTTATGATCATGATGAAGAAGAGGACGAAAAACTGAAGATTGGGGGGGGGTAATGTCATCTTAATGATGATGACATGATAAGAGGTTTAATTTATCAATAACTAGCTTGGAGAGCTACTTTTTAAAATAGGTTTCATACTCCAGTTTGTTTAATTTGACTGAGCATTGTTGCTTTTAGCATTTCCTTTTAACATTTTGTGGGAAAGAGTATCGACCTACTATGTTTATCTTATTCAAGGGGATACTAGTGGTATGCATCGGTTATGTTGGTTTTCAATAATTATGTTTTTTCTTTAGTAGAGTAAAATAATTTATAAGCCTTTTTGCATAAAAAAGTGCCTCAAACAACTATAGCTACACTCGATGCACCTCGCACGTTTAAAAACTAAGCTAAAAGATGACAACTTAACTATGTTGCTAGCCTTACAGGTCTTATTCTTCTTTCTTCTCCACAAAAGGAAGATGAAGCACAACGTTAAAAGCGTACCTCTAGCTTCAGCGACCAACCCACACCTGTGACCTACCCTACCTAACATATTGTCTGGTAAAATTTGTATTGATTTCCTTACAGGGGAAGAGTCAAAGGGCACACAACCTTCACTCCAAATTCTAAGGCATCTTTTCTTACCAAAATACATATCCTGACTGAGCCTCATATCACACATCTATATAAAGAAAGATGCTCAATAAAGAAAAACACTAAACCTCATCTGTCCCCTAGGTGACAGAACGATTCATCATAGTTTATCTTAAGAAAACTATGAAACAATTTTTAATTTGTGAAGCTTCAGTGATAGGCCAAATAAACTTCGACTTGACAGCTCATGTTGGAGATGGTTACTGCCAGTTCAATAGAACTGTTGCATATTATTTATTCAATATGATGTGTACCCATAGAATATTCAAGTTTGCATGAAGAGTCCAAGTAACTAAGATAAAATTATCTTTGTCATATGATATCAATTAACCACTGTCATCCTATAAGCTAGAATTGTCGGTGGCTACAATCTTTGAGAAACCCCAAAAGTAGTAGATGGCCAAATGCTTCGTACAAAGAGTATAAATAACATCACAATCCCCTCAACCTACTAGAAAACTTTTGCCTTCATAGTCCAAGGTACCACATAAACACCGGACTATAAATGTTAATCCGTCAACATAACCACAAATTGTTCACATTTAACTTCCCCGGCCCTCAAACTCTCCTTAAAAGGAAACTCCCAACGTGAGCTCAAGGAGAAGATTACAAGAGGGAAGTAGGGAAAAAACAAAACCTTCTAATAAAACCTCCTATTGTGCTAAACTCTAAGACCTAAGACCAACAAACTCGCTTCATGGCTGAAAATAAATCTATCAAATGAAAGAAGCTTGCTTGACAACTGTCGTGGGGTAGACTAATATGAAACTCCGCCCCATTAACAATAGGAAGGTAGGGATTATAATTTATAGGGGAAGGCCGAAGGGGTTTACAAACATTTAAAAAAGAATAGAGAGCTCCCATTCCCCCAAAAAACTTCATAAAGCATATACCATTGTGATTTGTAAATGCTCTAAAATGATTGAATCGGAGTTGGCCCTAGAAACCAAGATCTCCCGGAAAACTATAAACAGCTAAAAGCCTAAGTAAACAGCTACAAAATGCACTCTCTCAAACCAATGTGGACCTATTTGCAAAACAATGCAACCAACAAAACGATCACTTTCCTAATGAGATTTGATCCATAATTCGCACCAGCATTTCAGGATTATCATGTTTTCAGCTAAGATATTAATTGCTTTAACGTTTCGGCTAAGTTGATCTATAAGACTTGTTCTCTTCACAATAGAAATGCACAAAAGAAAAAAAATGTCCAAATGCTACCTAGCTCCCATTTTCGTGCAATCTTTTAATAAATTCAATAAAAAAAAATTGTAACAAACTCCAAACCTAAAACCAAATGAGGCAACTGAAAATAGAGTTACAAAATTGAACGGAAAATTCAATCGAAAAGCTCGAATTTACCATCGGCATCTCGAGGAGGTCGTGAACCACCACTAGCGATCTTCCCTGACGTTTCTGATGGAGGAAATGTCTGAAGACTCGATTCTAACATCCAACACAAAAATTAGGTGGAGAAAAAAAATAAACAATTTGAAATTGGAAACTATGAATCAGAATAAACTTACCGGCGAATTTAACGGGAATATGGCCGGAATCACCAACTGCCTACAAATTACAGTAGAGAGAGAAATTGAACAAAGATCTGAGAAGAAAAAGGTGATAATGTAGAAAATGTCACTGAAAATTATAAAAAAATCCAAAAAAAAAGGGGGAAAAGTTTTACAGGAACAGATCCAGAAACGTTTTGATTGTCAATGGTAGTGTAATTGCCGGACATCATCTTTGCGGATTGATTTTAGCGCAGATTTTCGTTGTTGTTGTTGTTGTTGTTGTTGTTGTTGTTGATGATGATGATGATCTTGATGAGTGATGAGAGGCGTTGTTCGAGATCTGAGGAAGTTTCACAGACAGTCAGTCCTCCCAAGTCCCACCTCACCTCACGCTTTTGGAGTTTCGACTCGTCACTTTTTTTCCTTCTGCTTGAAGTTTTTCTTTCGTCTTCCCGTAAACAAAAATTATCAATATTGTCCAATCACCGCGGTGACAGGTAGAAAAATTGGGATGGTAAATAGCAAGTCACATATTTACTGGCGCTTGTTTCTTCGGTATAAAACAACAATCGAACCGAATCAACTGAACAGAATCGAACCGAATCAATTAAATTATAACTAATAGTAATGATAATAATAATTTAGCTATCATTAATTAATAAATAAATAATAGTAATAACAATATTAATACAATATAATGTAATATAATAATAATAACAATATTATTAATATTAATTTTAATATTAATAGTAAAATCAATAGTAATAGGTATAATAATAATAATAATATTTAAATCAATATTAATATTAATATTAATATTATTAATAATAGTAATAGTAATAGTAGTAATAATATTAATAATATTATTATTAATGATAAAATAATCGTAATTGTAATAATAATAATAATTACCATTGTTTTATTATCGTGAGAAATAAATTAGGAATTGAACCGAAGCGAACTGGACAGAATGGCGGGCGAACCAAAATAAGATTTGGGAGAAAAGGCCTTGCCCCTTAGAGTTTAAGTGAATTGAAGCTTTTTAAGAATGCACCTTATACTTGTGTGGTTTGAGAAAACTTCATTACTTAGATACCGTTTAGTGACCAATTGAGTAACAGATATCAAAGACTATCACGTTAGGCTTTGATGTTTTTTGTAGGCGAAAGCCGCGTTTTCAACTCCTCCAAGGATGCTAATCGAGCGAGTTGATCATCAGATCATGATTAAATCCCTACTCGACTTGACTCGATGAATAATTTACTGTGCTTAACTCATGCTCTCCTTAAATCTATGTGTTTTGAATCCTTGACGACCCAAACCAACATAACCCATTCAAAGACGACCTTAACCTCCCTTAACTGGGAGCGCACAAAAGAACCCCGATGCAAAGCATTCAAAGAACAAAAGTAGTAGTTTTATAGCGTTAGTCGCACGATTGACGAAGTAATCCTCTCCGACCCAACTTTCAATTAATCGGTTTTCGTAACATCTTTCAATGGGAGGATAGTGAGAAACAATGATCGGAGAAGTTTATTTGAGTGAATAAAAATGGGGGTGGATATGAAAGATGATTAATGAAACTTCCATCTAAGATAAGGTGAGTTTTTTTTCCCACTTCCAATGATCAATCACTAGAGGTACAAGAAAGATGCTTTATTTAATTGTCGAAAAAGAGTTAGGGAAAGGAGATCGAACTATTCCTCTTCAATAATTCCCAAAATAAAATAAAAATTGCATTGTTAAGTACTCCCTCCGTCCCTAAATAGAGTGCCCCATTTTTCCATTTATGTTTGTCCCAAATAGATTTCTCATTTCCTTATTTGGTATGGGTCCACCAATTAAAATATTATTTTACTTTCAACTTTTATAATATCACCCACTTTCCCATATGACCCACATTCTCTCTCCTTAATAAACAATTCATAAAAAGTATACCAACTTCTATATTTAATTATGATTTAATACAACTAAGGTCCTACACATGATTTCTTCTTAATACTTGTGCCCAAAAGAAATGGGCACTCTATTTAGGGACGGAGGGAGTATATATTACGATACCATGCATCCATGTGGATGTAGGTCTTTTTTGTTCTTCTTCAATAGGAGTCGTGGTTTCAAGGCGGTAAGAGAAATAGCTATTATTTTTGTTAACATGTTCACTTAATGAATTCCAAGCTCAATTAATGAATTGATAAGTTAATATGCAGTTTGTTTAGATAATATAGTAATAGAGGTGATCATGGGTTGGGTCGGCCTTTGGCAAAAAAAAAAATGTCATGTTTCAAGACGAGCCAAGTCTCAAGTCGAAATTCCCTCGACCAAAACCGCTAATTCGGACTGGGCCGATCGTACTTTTCGGGCCGACAACCCCTCCGGGTCGGGCCTGGCGGCCTTTTCGAGTCGCCCACCCCTAATCCGAGGCGGCCAGGCTTTTCAAACCATTTTCTGGCCGGGCCAAAATTTAGCCTGTTTCCATATTTAAGTTGTCCGTGTCTCGTAATGTGCTTATTTTTAAGAGCGTTTATTAAATGCTAATTATAATTATTAAGTTAATTATGTTTTGAATATTCTTATTTTATTTGGGTTAATAGTATGAATATTTAATTCTGTCGTGTTTGTTATATATTTATTTGTTTAATTTTATGAAGTTAGTATTTTTAATATTACTATATTTTGAATTTTAAGTATTTAAAATTTAATTGGGTGGTATTTAGCCAAAAAGGGAAACAATGTCGGTCTTCATTTTCATTCTTATCCATTGGTTTATTTTGGAAACCCAAGTACCCCCGTGTTGGTTGTTTTAGAAACCCCAAACCCCTTCAATGCTTTCTCTCTCACGTGAAAACTCAAGACCCCAACCCCATCTTCTCTCTCCTCGAATTCCCTCTCCTCCCGTGAAACCCATCCCCTTCGCCCCGTCTCTCTCTCCCGTCGTTGTGGCCTCGCCGCACCTTTCCTAGAGTTCGTCAGCACTTTCTTCCCCTTCCCCCTGGGCGCCGTTGTCTCTCTCTCCTCTTCGTGCGGTGATCAGCTGCCGTCGCCGCTGCTGCCGTGCGGTGGTGGGGGTGGTTCTTGCGCCGCCCTTCTCCTATCTCCTTTTCTTTGTGGTTGTTGTTGCTCGCCGCCGCTTCCCCTGTCCTTGTTGTGCGCTCGGTGGTCTCGTTCTCCTCCATGCTCGTGTTTTCCTTCCCCTCTGCGGTGTTGGTGTGTCACGGGTAGTTCGCCGCCTGTGTGATGGTTTTCCGATGAAGTACCAAGGTACTTTTCCTTATGTTGTGAAATGATGATGTTGTTGTTGTAGTTGTGTGGTTATGTGTTATTGTTGTGGGTTTCAATTTTAACACTGCCCAAGTTTCTCTTTGAGTCCTCTCATGATTAAATCTGATTATAGTTATGATTTAGTTAAATTACAATTGAAATAAGTTAATGAGTTGAGCTTCATTCTCTAAGTTGAGTTATGTCTTTTAGTTGACAACATAGTTTATCTACAACCCATGGTGTCACTTAACTTTCAAAAGGAAATAAGTATGTGAATTGAAACTCTTGACGCAATTGGGTTACATTAGTTTGGGCATATCGACTAATGAATTGGTGTTAGTATTAATAGACTTAGGCTTATGTGTATCGAATGATTTATTCCATTAATAGTTGGAATCTAGTTTATATATTAAGAAAGTTAGATGAATTAATGTCTTTAAATAGATATGTAGATTAAAAAGTGAATTCTTTTTATGGGAGTGATTGGTTTAATTCATCGTTGCTAATTTGAGTATGAAGTGAATCGGGTTGTTAATCTTATTATGCTTTCAAAGGATGAAATAAAATTATAAAGAGTTCTTATAAAGTATCGTGAGGAATTCTGCTTGTGTTCTTATTGTTGTGGTTTAAGTAGGTGGAAATGATTTATGAAATTGAGAATATAGATTAGTTGATACGATAAGGACAAGGTTTATAGTTGTTATAATGACAAGTTTAGACTCTTAAGAGAGAATGATTGTGAGTTTTCAGTTCGATCATTTAACTTACTCGTCCTAATTAAGTAAATCAGGTATGTTGGAATGATCTAGTTCAACTAGTTTTGTTATTTGAATTGAGTGGAGATGTTTATTGATTATTATTCTTGATTGGTGAATTATATTGGAGTTTGACTAGATTTGTGATGATATGGTATTAAGCTTAGAGGTTTCTAATTAAGAAGTTTATAACTCTTATATGTTTATTTGGTTAACAACGAGATTAGGTAATTGTTGATGATTATATAGAGGTCACAATGAGTAATTAATAGTTCTTCATGACCATTGGCGATGTCTTCTCATAAAATTGATTGAGTTAACATGGTTAATTAGAGGATAATCTTATAAATGGATTAATATAGTAAAGTTAGGTAATTGGTAAGAGTTCAGTAAAAGGAAGTTAAAAAGTTTATTTCATTTAGTAATACTTATTAAGTAAGCTAATAGTATAATAAGCTACTTTCATATCGGCTAAATGTTCTAAAAGCGTGATATCATCCACCTCATCGTCAAATGATTAAGTAGTAAAAGTTTAACTAATCATAGTTAACTTATGAGATTTAGTCTAGTCGGCTCTTAAATGAAGGATGGAGTTTGTGTAATAGCCTAACTTATTAAGCTAGGATTAAAATCGATAATATGAGATTATTAGGCTAATAGTTATTAATTAAGCTGTAAATTGTTATGCTTTGAAAAGAATTGAAGAACTAAGTTGATCTCAATGTGAATTTTGTTGCAAATGTGGATATTAGCTAACTAATAACATGAACTATGTGATAATTTGAGTAATTTATGAGTTACATAAAGATCATTGAATATCGCTCCGAGTTATGGGGTTTATAGTAGTTATCGATATCGTTCTTTTAAAGTTATCCCCGAAATTGAGATCGAGGACTAATTAAGTCACTTCCATTAAGGTATAAAATATAGTTTGGGAGATTTAGTTAAGAATGATTAAGGATTATGAAGTGATTGAGGAGATAATCCAAAGTTAAGAACCTTGAGAATTCTGGATTGTTCCTAAGCAAGGGAAATGACGATTTTACCCCTAATACTAAATCAAAATCACGAGCTTGCCATTACCCATTCTCTATATATAAGTGACTAAGGACCACAAATCATTTCATCTGATTTCATTAAATAAAACACACCAAAAATCACTCAAATTCTCTCATCTCCTTCTCGCCAGAACTGGCGAGTTCAGTGGCTGCACTTTGGCAGCTTGTCTCTTTTGAATTCTTGCTTCAAATCTTACATGCAATCCTTTTCCAAGGCTCCTTAATACGTTCTTCATACTGGGCAATCGATAGTTTTGAGAGTTCACATCAATAGCATCAAAGAAAGTCAAGGAAGGTGAGATGTTGCTGAATTACAACACTTATGAGGTTTATAGGATTAAAACTTGATTACTTTGGGTTAATTGCTGAATTTTAAGTTATGAATGCTTTATTTAAGGTCTTATGAAGTTGCTGGAGAAGACCTAAAAGTGGTTAGAGGAGATTTAAATCCTAACCAGATTAAGGTACACAAGCTCCACAACCTAAACTTTGTTCTAGCTTTGATCATGGAATTTGTTTGTGGAATTGTGAATACTTGGATTTTGTTTGAATGTGTATAAAACTGATTTGCATGTAGTTCTTATGAGTGATATCTTGTTAAAACCGTTTTGCATGTCAAGTTCCGTAAGATGGATAAACCATCTTCATAACCAAGTAAGAAAATGATGAGTTACCTTCCTGAAACCTGCTGTCGTATTTTTCAAGACCCAATATCGTCCTGTTCCACTAAGATTTTGGTCTTCGTGTCTTCTGGAAAGTTGTAGATCTTGAAAATTTGATGAAGTTAGACCCAAAAATCACTCGATTTGGAATTATATTACTAAAAGTTATGCTGCCTAGAAAGTTGTGGCATGCATAACAAGTTTTTCTAAACAAAATCCATCAAACCTTGCTATTACCTTGATTACACCTTGATTAATGAATTTGGTTGTTGCTGAACTATCATGATACACTTCTGGAATATTCATATGTTGATTTTGAAATAAAACTTTGCTTCATTTTCCTCATCAAATGCCACGCACAACCACAATTCGTTGAGTAAAAGAATACCTAAAACTCGATCTTCATTCAGTGCTCTCCAACTTGATTCACCCTTGTTTCGTTGGTTCATTAAGTACCCTTAAATATTGGATACCTACTGTATGTATTCACTTGGTTGTGATCCACCCAAACCCTTAGCTAAGTATAGAAGTTTCGACATAATCTCGCACCTAAACCATCTTGTTTTGATATAATACCGAAACCGTGGAATTCATCTCTTTTTTACTTGCGTGGCGTAGTCTTTTCATATACTTAAGAACCTCTTTATGAAGACCAATTCTTTGCTGTCATATCTTGTTGGTCACCTTATCAACCACTCTGGTTAACCACATTGTTATTTTCCGAAACCTTGTTAACAAGTCACTTTTCCGGTATGGTGGAACTTGACATAGCGAGCTTTTTCTTTGAAACTTATTTTGATAAGTTAAAGTTTATTATGACAGTTGAAATAATGATTATGAATAAGTATTTAAGTAAGTTATTTGAGTATAGTTATAAAAGTATAAGTATTTCAGTATAAGTATTTAAGTATAAGTATTTGAGTATACGTATTTAAGTACAATTATTGAGTATAAATATATTTGTATGATGACAAGTTTTGTTTTATAAGGGGAAGTGAACAACATTTGTAGAGCGGGTTTGCTCATTATGTGTTTAGAGCGGGTATTGCTCTGAGCGGTATATTGCTCGTTATGTAGGGTCATGACCTAGAAGTCTTGCAAGCAGAAAATAAGAAAGGTGGGGAGACGTCCCTCAAAAGTCTGGAGTTGTGGCTTAGTCCTCTTCATTCGTATTCCTTCCCTAGAGTTATGCTATGTTTAGTGATAAGTTTAAGATTATTATTGTGTTATATATTGAGAATGATGTGTGATATCTTAAGATAATTCTTGGAAATTTCTCCAGTATATGCAAAAGTATTTCTATGGAAGTTTAAAGGAAATAATCAACGTATTTCTGAGCAAGTATAAACGTATTTCTGATTAAGAATAAAAGTATCTCGGAAATTATAAGTTTATGCTTTGAGTATAAGAAACAATTGCGTAATTTCAGCCACCTTATTATTTTGAAATCGGTGGGACTTGTGTACCAGCGTAAGCTGTCCTGTTTTGTTCTTTGAACCTGTCATGGTGGGGGCAGATTCATCTGTTTTGCAGGATTAGAGAGAATGTTCGAGTTAGCTCCTTTGTGCGAATGTGAAGTCATGATTAATGTGTTTAGTCCAGTCGCTATGAGATAAATTGTTTTATATAATGATTATTGGCAAGTTAAACATGTATTTTCGATTTGTAATCTAAGTGCTCAAAATATATTGTAATACCTAATTTATTATAACTTATTTTGATAATAAGCTTGGATACTCCGAAATTTCCTAATTTTTAGGAAGGTGCGGAAATCCGCCCTAACAGTCTCTTTAATTAGCAACTTAACTCCGTAATTAGCAAGCATTAGGTCTTAATTAAGCCGCTATTTGGAGCGGGTCAGTTGCGCTTGATTGACTCTTAAATGAAGGATGTGAGTTGGTTGGTGCTAGAGATAGTTTTAGAAATGATTGACTAATCATTGTTGATTATATGGAACTTATTGGAGATAGTTTAATTGATTATGGACTAACTTATTGAGATTGTGTTAAAAAGAGATTTCGCTTAATATATGTAACATAGTAGAGTTGTATTGGTTAATTGGTATTCACTAAGCTAAGTTGATTAATGAATCCGAGTGTGGTGTTTAAGCTAACTCTCCTTAGTTAATTCTAAGAGAGAGACCTATGGTAATTGTTGTTGGTGCTTGATAATCGATTGTTATCATTTATTGAGATAAATGTCGATTGATAACCATGAAGTATAAAAGAGTATAAACTATTTATAAGCAAGAATATGAGTTGTGCGTATGTAATTTAGTAACTCTCGTTAGTTAATTCTAGCTGAGAGACCTTTTGTCGTTATGGTTGGTATTAACCAGATGTGATTGCTTATAACTTGTTGTGGTTTATAAGTTCTATGATTGAAATTGAGTTGAACCTAAATGCATAACTATATTGAACCTGGAATTCGTAAGAAGGTACGATGACATGTGATTATAATTTTCTAAAGTGAAGTCTTCTAGTATGGTTGGTTGTGCAACAGTTCTTTAGAATTACTAAAGCTATTAGATGAGTAATGAGTTATATGAATGATCTGATTGGTTATGAATGATGTTCGAAAGTAATCTAAAGGGGAAAGTAGCCTCGTCTGAGTCGACGGATGAGGTGACACGAACAGTGCCCCATGGACTGTGAACCTTGGGGGCCCTACAGGGAAACATGCCCATTGCTCTGTGGGGCGATAATCGGGCGATATATCGGGTAATGTGGATGGCCGATGAAATCGGGAGGAAAATATACTCCGGACTAGTCGCGTTATCGCCAAAAGTAAAGCGAATGGTTAGGTGACGACCCCCACCGGTCTGAGTGTAAGCTTGTCTCCTCCGCCGTTCTCTTTCCCCCGGTTACACGAAAGTATCTCTAATGATGAAAGTTATTTCGATATTGAATTCCCGATAAGGAATCGTATCATGGTAAGTTTCGATATTGGATTCCCAATAAGGAATCATATCAGGTAATGCAATGAATGTTTATTCAATATTTGAATATGAATATTGATATTGGTTTCCTGATAAGGAAGCATATCATGGTAAGTAATGATGATATTGGATTCCTGATAAGGAATCATATGTTGATATTGGATTCCCGATAAGGAATCGTGTCATGGAATGTTGTCATGTTATTTAATTCCTGATAAGGAATTGTTTGTGAAGTATAGGAAAATGATTAATAATGTATTTGAAAACATAAGCTTGGATTTCTGATAAGGAGTCGATTAAAAAAAATAAAGTATGTTAATTATCTTAGAGTTGGCAAACTTAGTTTCCTGATAAGAAACAGTGATATACTTGAAAGACTAATTAAATAAAGATATTTGAAATATGTCTCTGTTGTGATTGCGTGGAAGTGACCGTGCTGCAATTGTTGTTATGTGAATGATGGTGTAATAGGAAAGAAATAATCGGATAAAGATATGATATGTATGTGGTCAACAGGAGTTGATGTGATGCGTGTTGTGACAGTGTGACTGTTGTGATTATGTTGACCGTTGAGTCGTTTTCAAGTAAAAACCACCAAAGCATGTGTTAATCTTATTTACGGGTTTAATACTCAGCTTTGCTGATGTGTGTATGTCGTTTTGTCATTTATGTGGACTGTCACTTGGTGGGTGACGGTATCCTAAATGTTTCAGGTTGAAGCCGTGAGATAATATTTTGCAAGTTGAAGCTGACATGAGTTGGTGTAGTATTGTATTTGTTCTTGAAGTGAGGACGCTCGACGTTGTAATAGTTAGCGATTAATTATTTATTTTCTATTTCTATATTAAAGAGTCGATAGTGCTCCTGATTCTCTATTGGTTGTTGCTCCGCGAAAGCGTTGAGACTGTTGTGTTTTTGGAGTTGGAAATATTTTAATTCATATTGTAAACAAGTTAAATTATTTCCCAATTTAGGGTTGTCCTATTTTCAGAGGAAACTCCGTCGGATTTTCTAGAGAGATTTATTAGAATAGAATCGAGAATCGTGGCTTGTTGTGATAGTTAATTAATTTGAATAGAGTTGTGAATTGAATTCCATATTCTCCGATGTAGTTCGGTGAATGTGATGGTAATAGTCCGGGTTATCTCGATTAGAGTCTCTTCCGCTGTGCTTAATCCGCTGTAAGGTGGTCGGGAGAATCCAGGTTGTTACAGTGTCCCTTTTTCAAAATCGAGTCGGCCCGGCCCGAACCATGGTCCAAAAAATCGTGCCCAGAACCCGTCTATTTTCTGGCAGGCCGGTCCCATGTTGATCACCTCTATATAGTAAGTTATGTAGTGATTTCTTTGATCCAAAATAACACCACAATATATAATAAGCCTCATAACCATCAACCAAAACAAAAAAAAAATCTATCTAATCAGTCATGTATAGGGATGGCACACTAGTGGAAAAAACGATATATGTCACAGCACAACCGATGCGGTCCTTAAGAGAACCGCAGCGGTAAATCGTCGAAAATTTGGGTGGGAAAAGTGGCCTAACAAACCGATGCGGTCTTCATAAAACCGCAACGGTTAACAGTTAACCGCTGCGGTTGCTGTTAACCGCGTAGTTTTATGAACCGCAACGGCTAATTTTTTTTTTTTTCGCGTGAAATAGGCCCGGCTCCCTCTCATTCCACCGTTAACTCCCTCCTTCCTTCCTTTCAAAAAACGACCTCCCTCCTTCGACATTTCACGCAAGGGTTCACCACCACCACTACCACCACTAGGTTCCACCACCACCACCGGGTTCCACCTTCCCCCGACGACCACCAGCCTACCGGCAACAAACCCCACCGCCGCTACTTCCTCCTCTCCACTCCGGGTGGGTTTCAACCACAAACCCCACCGCCGCCGTGTCCTCCTCCGTGGCCGCACCCGCGTCCTCCTTCGTGGCCGCACCACCACCGCCGCACCTCCACCGTTCCTAAACACCTACATTCCTTCTCTACCTCTTCTTAGGTACCTAAAATTTCTTAACTTTTATTGTAATCTCATATTTGAAGCTTCAAGTTTATAATTAATTGTACTTTTATGAATAATTGTTAATGAAATTAGGTCGGATAATAGTTAAAGGGTGTAAATTTGATCGATTTGAGTTAATTATTTTATTTAAAGTTGTTGGTTTGATTTTTAGGTTAAAAAAACTAGGGCTTTGTTGTGGTTGCTATTTTTGTGGTTGTTGTTGTACTTGTAGTAGTAGTAGTAGCTATTGTTGTTGTTGTTGTTGTTGTTGTTGTTGTTGTTGTTGTTGTTGTTGTAGTTGTTGTAGTTGTAGTACTTACTAACTAGTTAGGTTTGAACTTTAAACGCGTTGTTGATTATTGGTTTAGATATTTAGTTTAGCTTAGTTTAGTTTAGCTTAGTTTAGTTTAGTTTTGTTTGAATTGTTAATTTATCCTAATGTTAACTTTTAAACTTTGTTGTTGATTATTGAAGCTAGCTAGTGACGGAGTGTTGAGCTCGATTTCCCTATTCACAACCTTGATATTGGTATGTTATCACTCATATTTAACTTTCTTTCATAGTAAATTGGTTTATATATATGTGCAAATGTGTATATATTTATCGTTGAATTGAGATAAGATGTAAAATGTTTTGTTGTTTTTAAAAACCTATGTTTGCATCATCATATCATATGCCTAGATACCCATTCGAGACTTACTCATTACGAGTAAGTCTTGAATAGTCCCCGGTTTGGGACTGTTCTTAGATGTTTAATCTCACTTAGGTGGTGAATGTATGTCTTTAGTTCGATTCTAGAGGAAAATCTTGGCTCGTCGTTTCCCTACTTTTGTTCTCTCGGGTACATATGTAGATATAAATAACTATATATCTACATCGTGTACTTGGAGAACCCGTAGGGAAATGCCGCCGATTTTCCGTAGATTCGAACCGAAGGCAATACATTCACTAGTGAGATTAGACATCTAAGGATGGGTTAGGTTGGAGTGATAAGGACCCTTGGAAAGCATGCCTAATTTCATTAAATATATATCGTGTATAAACTCTAATAATGTAGTGAAATTCGTCATTGACATTGGGTACTTGTTGCTTGTGTTTAATTAGAGCTAGGTTTGGTTGAAATGAATCGTGCATGGATGTATGGTAGTCGTGACACGTGTGAATTCGTGGATGGGGTCTTTGAATTTTGTGATGCCGCATTAAGTCATCAGCCGCAAAGGGAACCGAGGGGTTTTATTGTCCTTGTGTTGATTGTGGTAATGTGAGCATCGTTAGTAGCATTGAGTCGCTTAGGGAGCATATCTTTCGTCGCGGGTTTAGACAAGACTACTATGTATGGGTTTGGCACTGAGGAGAGGGTATGTATGATGGTCGAAATGCCATTGTTAACGATGTGCATGAAGAAGGTGAGTTTAATGTCATTGAGAATGACAACATCGAGGATGAATATGAGGATATTCAAGTAGAAGATGATGATGATGAAGCGGATCATATCGAGGAGATGATGGCGGGGTAGATCATTCGGCAAACGGCCTCGTATTTTTTGAGTGCAAGGACGAGGCATCTCGAAACCGTTGTATCCCGGTTGTACGAGGTACACCAAGTCGACGACCGTGATAACACTCTTTAATATCAAGATGAAAGCCGGTATAAGTGACTCTTGTTTCACTTCCTTGTTGCAAGCATTTGGTGATATGTCTGTCGGACGACCATGAACTACCCAAGTCGAACTTCTATGCTAAGAAACTGATGTGTCCCTTCGGTTTAGAGTACCGGAGGATACATGCTTGTCCAAACGATTGTGTGCTATATCGAAATGAATATGAAAATATGGATGAGTGTCCTCGATGTGGGAAGTCGCGTTACAGCGCGCCACAGGGTTGGTGATAAGAAAGGTCCCGCAAAGAAAGGTGATGTGGTATCTTCCGATTATACCACGATTCAAGCGCATGTTTTCAATCAAAAAAAGATGCTAAGAACTTGAGGTGGCATGCAAAACGAAGGAAAAAGGACGGTTTTCTCAAACATCCGGCTGATTCTCCTGAGTGGAAAGGTATCAACCATTGTCATAAGACCTTTGGTGCCGAGGACAAAAATTTGAGGCTTGGCCTATGCACGGATGAAATGGACCCGTTTGGCAATCTTAGTTCTCAACATAGTACGTGGCCTGGCTCTTCTAGTTATATACAACTTGCCTCATTGGTTAGGCATGAAACGCAAATACATCATGTTGTCGATCCTTATTTCTAGTGCGAAACAGCTGGAAACGACATAGATGTCTACCTCCAACCACTTGTTGATGATTTGAGAAAAATGTGGGATGAAGGAGTTTCCGTGTATGACGCACATGCTGATGAGGTATTCACATTGCGTGCCATGCTTTTATTCACTCTTAATGACTATCCTGCTTATGGGAACTTATCCGGTACAAGAACAAAGGAAAGAAAGCATGCCCGATTTGCCTCGGACGACACATGATCTAAATACATTACTACTTGGCACAAAAATGTTTATATGCGCACCCGAAGGTTCCTTCGACGCGACCATCCTTATCGTAATAAGAAGAAGGCATTCGATGGAACAGTTGAGGAAAGGGTTGCTCGTGAGACCATTGACCGGTATTGAGGTTTATGATCAAGTCAAGGGTATTGAAACGATATTCGGCAAAGGAGCCGAGTGTTGGTGATAAGGGACTTTGGAAAAAGGAGTCTATTATGTGGAAACTTCCATATTGGAGAGATCTAGAGGTTAGACATTGTCTCGACGTCACGCACATAGAGAAAAATGTATGTGACGCCATTCCTGGGACACTTATGAATATTCCACATAAGACAAAGGATAGCAAAGGGGTGCGACCGTATCCGGAAAGTGAGGGGCTTCAACCGTAACTATGGGCTCAAAAGAGGGACACTAAGAAAAGAAAGAAAAAGAGAAAGTGTCCTGGAAAAGGAAAAGGAAAGGGAAAAGAAAAGGACACGGAAGAAGGGTCGCCTGCAGTGAATTGAAAGAAAAGGAAAGAAAACGGTGAAGGATGATGATAGGAACTATTTACCTCCGGCTTGCTACACTCTATCTAGAGCCGAGAAGCGTCTTTTTGCGAGTGTTTGTACAACATTAAGGTTCCATCAGTGGTACTCATCGAACATGAAAAGATTTGTTACCTTAGACGGTGAGTTGAAATTATCGAGCATGAAGTCTCATGATTGTCATGTAACGATGCAAGTATTCTTACCGATTGCAATTCGAGGGATATTCCACAAACACGTGAGACATACCATAACGGAGCTGTGTTCTTTTTTCAATACTATATGTAGCAAAACGTTACAACCCTCGAAGCTTGATGCTCTGGAGGCTAGCGTGATACATACTTTGTGCAAGTTTGAGATGTACTTCCCACCTGCTTTCTTCGACATTATGGTCCATTTGGTTGTACATCTAGTTCGAGAAATTAAGCTATGTGGTCCGGTGTTTTTGAGGTGGTGCTATCCCTTTGAGAGACATATGGGCTCTTTGATAGATAAAGTAAGGAATCCAAACAAGAACCGTAAGGAAGTATAATTCGGGGATTGTGGAGTGAAGAGGTCGGTAATTTGTGGTCGAGTTCTTAACTAATGTTGATCCTATTGGACTTCCTACATCTCGACACGAGGGCAGACTCACGGGTAAAGGTACACTTGGCTCCAAAATGATGGTACCTCCTGTTGAAAGGCGCATACAAGCACACTTATTTGTATTGCAGCATATGGTACAGGTGCATCCGTACTAGGATGAGCATTTCGAGGAGTTGCATGACCGTAATCCGAGGTAAAGGGACTAGAGCATTGATGCGCTTGCATAATAAGTCATTTATTGATTGGTCCCATAACCGAATAATGCGTGAAGTAGATTTCAATGTTTCGAAACTCGAAGTGGCTAGCATTTGGTCCTCGAGAAGTTGGGCACTCCTAGGAGGGTTATGATGTTAACTGATATACGTATTGGACGGATCGTCAAGATCAAAAGTCGAGATCTCTCCGTAATAGTGGTGTTTCAAGAGAGGCATCATCTACACAAGTATGCAAGTGCCAAAGACAAGTCTCCTATTGATGCTAGATTGTTGTATTATGGACGAGTTCAAGATATATGGGAGCTTCGACTACTCGGGTTTCACTGGTCTCGCTTATTTCGATGCAAGTGGGTCGAGTATAACCGATGTTATATAAGAAAAGATGACCCTTGTGGATTTACTCTTGTAGACTTGGGTCGGTTGCGTGATAGTGAAGAGCCATTCGTGCTTGCATCACAAGTTAAGCAAGTATTCTACGTGAATCGACCCTTCCGATAACAAGTGGTCAATTGTTGTTCCTAGGAAAAGAAGTATACTTGGAGTTGGTGATGTTGAGGATGAGGGAGGAGTATGATGCGTTTGAAGACACCCCGCCTTTCACCATTCCCAACTCCAATGTCACCGATGCAGAGTTAGCGACAAGTTACATGCGTGTGCATCACTGGGAAGGGATAATGGTTGATACTTCAAATGAAGGTGGCAAAAGTAAACAATAGGCTCGACTTCTTTGGTTCCAAATGAAGGTGGCAAAAGTAAACAATAGGCGCAACGGTAAGATCCGGACCGGATCCTCTAGGATCCGCATCCAGAGCCGTTTTTATGCAAGGATTCGGATCCTACCCGATCCGATGAGTAATTAATTTGAGTATCCAAATCCGGATCCGATGGATCCCTACGTTCGGTCCAAAACGGATCCAAAACATATCCTAACTTATTTTTCTTCAAACTACCCTAATTTTCATCCTAACATTAAAACATAGTTAAACAAAACTTCAATAATAACTCCAAACTCATTTTCGACACTTGAGAGACCGAAATTAGCAAAAGAAACAGTGGCAAAGACTTTGAATATGACAAAAAAAGAATTATGTTTCAAACATATTTAATCATTAACACAAACATAACACTTCCCTCGTGGTTCTAGTTTGATAGTGTAATTCAAAGGAAGCTAACAGCTATTTGCTACAAATTTTACCCATAAAATTCTTCGCACAGACTGAACATACAACCTAGAGAGATGATAAATATTTATATCTGGATTTTTTTGCGCTAGATGCATAATTCAATGGCATTTTGCCAAATATTCTTGAAATTATTAGGGGGCAATTTACGGCGTTTCTACAAACCTATGAAATATGAATGTCTCGTACTATTAACAAACCCCTTTTCATTATCATTTCCTTTCGTGCAAAACGAATCCTACGATTCTTCAATCCTTACTACCTGAAGAAAAGTAAAATTTCAAACTGTCATTCAACTAATATCTCGCAAGCCTCGAGGAAATACAATGATGCTGCAATTTGCAGAGAGGGCCTGAATCAGAGAGTGAAAAACGAGGACTGGCCTGAATCAGTGAAGAGAAGGGGAGGCTATGGCCGAATCGCGATCGCTTGGTGGTAAGAATGACTTCGGGCGTGGTGGTCCCAAAGGTCGGAATCGGTGAAGAGAGAGGAGTGAGTGACTCAATGAAGAGAGGGCAGAGTGAAACGAGGGAGTGAAAGTGAAGTAAACGGGCTCGAGTGCTTCGACTTGAGTAAATTTAGGGTTTTAACTTATATATATTTTAATTTTAACTTTTATAAAACGGGTACACGGATCCGGATAATAATTTTGGACCCGGTCCAGACCTGTTTCGAAAGCGAGGATCCAGATCATACTCGAATCCGCTGGATCCAAAATTTGAGGATCCAGATCCGCTGAAAACGGATCTGGAACCACGGATCAGGGTAGGGTCCGTTACCCACTGCCATCCCTAGTCATATAAGAGAAAAAACACCACTAACATTGGATAGGACCCCCACGTCCATGCAGCACCATCAACTACATACTCTAACTCCGGAAAGCTTTAACTCCCACGTTAAAAACAAACTACGGTGATTCTTAAACATACATATTGGGATTTTCCAAGATGAACGATGTTCGAGAATATATCGAGTCTTAAAACGACTAATATATGGAAGGAAATGAGGTGCAACATACACATGTCAAATTGCCCAAGCAACGAGAATATGAGAGAGGAAGATGTGGGGTACACATATAGATAAAATTATATCAAATGATCTAACTCTGAATGAATCTTAAGGTCATAGTTTGTTACGACACCTCAAACTCTCGTACTTAGCCACATATATGGAGGGTGTTTTGGTCATTGTCAATTCATTGGTTAGTTTTGGGACCATTATAGACAAATTAGGAGATGATATATTATAGAAAGATAAGTAAATTTTTTCATTATTATATGGGTTTATACCTCAATGATAATATCTTTTGTAAAGTCTTTCACTTGGCTAGTACACAATACCCATAACTATGAAATTCGCAAATGCTTAATAAGATGATTTGATCATGATACTCATACTAACAAGGTGCACCTTTTACTGAGCTCATATGCTAGGAGGCTTTGCGCTTAAGCGTCATTGGCTTGATCTAATGTTGGGATGGGTGACCTTTTGAAAAATATATCGAAGAGTGCATGAACAAGGATAAAATGCGCGCAGAAAGACACGTGTTTGGTTTGTAGGGCTACTTGTCAATATTGAGATTGCATGTGGTAACAACTTGCATTTCATGAGGGATCAAAGTGTATGAAATATTATCATAGCAACCTTATGATTACACACAAAACCTTTGGATTTGAGAGTCTAAGTTCAGTGGCCTACTGAGGAAGGCTTATGGGGCTGAACAACAAGTTATGAGGATTTATAAGTCAAACAATCGCCAGGAGCAACTACGTGAATGCTATCCTCAAGTAGGGGGGTATATACCATGATTGTTTAAGAAGATTTGACTGTACTACCAATACTAACCACTTGTTTCTTAATTGTGCCAAAATTAAGGAGGTTTGATGCCTTACCGAGAATTAAATTTGGCTTAATCACCCTAATGATGGATCAATAGCCGCCTACCTCTCCCATCTCAGCAAATATGAAAGTGGAAGTTACAATTTTCACTTTCTTGATTTGGAGTATACGAAAACAAACAAAATTATTTTGTGTGATATGGAAACAAAAATATTTCATCGACTAACTTCTCCCTCAATAAATAAAGCATCAAGAACTATTTAGATTCTTGCCAAATTATAGGTACGTCAGTGCATACTTCGACCAGTTACCAAAGGCACTCTAACACTGACGTCCTCGTCTTATGAAAACCCCATCCACTCCTATTTACAAAATTCAAATTATGTTGAGTCCTCTAAAGTTATGTTTGCATGAACAAGGGTTATTCTTTATAACTATAAAAACGAAGTTTGTCTTTTCTTGCATCTACTTCCCTTGCAATGACCCATCCTTCCTATCGATGCCACTAATATACCAAGAATAATTCAACTCTCCATCAACAAATCTCTAAAATTTATATCGAATGGGACAATATTATGGTCAACAAGATATTGACACCCCTAGAAAATGACTCACATCAATTACGAAATCAATCGACTACTCCTCCAATTTCATTAATCGGGCTACTCCCCTATATCGACTATATAGTTCAATACTCAAGTATAGACTTATACTCAACAATACTTAGTTTGCTACCGTAAATTGAGTGTAGAAGTGATTTGAAAAAGTTCCCTCTAGGCTTGCCTTGGGAGGGCTTGTTCTAGGCGATTTCTAGTGGCATCCTCGTTTTAGGGGTTTGTCTCGGGTTAATCTCGAGACCGGTGACATCGTTGATTATGGCGTCCACATCTAGCCTTGGGAATGATGCGGATCTTCAAAAAGGTCTTACAAAAACCCTAGATATTTGCAAAACCTCTATACGTAATAATAGTAATACCTGACTTTGATAAGAAAGAAGATGATGAGGAGGTCGTTAATTGGATTGATGATGGTGAAGGTGATGATGAAGATAGGGTGGAATTAGGTTTAGTTGGTAAAACTGGACAAAAAGAAACATAAATGCAAACGCTTTCATGGCCACCATGAAGAATGTTTGGCAACCGAGTCATAGAGTCGATATTAGTAGGATCGGGAAAACACGTTTGTTTTTCGGCCCACCATTGGAAGGACAAACAACGGGTTGTTGAAGGTCGCCCTTGGCATTTTGACAAACATGCCATCTTGTTTGGGGATATCGAAGGAAATTCAAAACCCTTAGATCCGAATTTGTTCGAGTGCCTTTGTGGGTGCGCATTTATAATCTTCCTTTCAAAGGCGGATTAAAACCCGATGAATGTCGAAGCAATTGGCAAAAAATTGGGTACTTTCGTGAAGATTGATAATTATGGCTCAAGTGGGAATTGATAAGTCTATCGATTAAGGGTGAAAATTGATGTGAGAAAACCCCTTTAAAGAATGTCAAAGTCAAGATGAGAGGAGGGGTCAAGAGTTTTTCGATGTCAAGTATGAAAGACCTCCGTGATTCCTCTACTTTTGTGGCAAGCTTGGACACGTTTCAAGGACTCATTACGAGTGTCGAGAGGATGATGAACCTAACCTCGGCATATGGTGGATGGTCGAAAGCGTCACCTTGGAAGAGAAGTGTGATGGGGGAGGAGCCGCATGGTAGGGGGACAAGCAATCTTGTGCTAAAAGGTTATTTGTCACTAAACCTAAGCAAACAACAAGTAAAGAAGTACGGGGTCGTGCACAAGAGGTGAGTGGGAAACTTAGGGCGTGTGAGTTGATCGAGGAGAACACTCCTAGACAAGCACATACCACAAAGACGAGAGGCCGGGGAGGCAGATAAATCCTTTGACTTGGAGGTGAGCGATGGGGTGAAGTGGGGTGATGCTTTGAGACAAAA
This sequence comes from Beta corolliflora, assembly GCA_947648045.1. Taxonomy (NCBI): domain Eukaryota; kingdom Viridiplantae; phylum Streptophyta; class Magnoliopsida; order Caryophyllales; family Amaranthaceae; genus Beta; species Beta corolliflora. Next base: position 218,872 of record CANSZD010001355.1, read on the forward strand.
TGAGAGGCAAGATATGGACAAAAATAATGAGGGGAGCTGGGAATGAGCCGGGAGGGAATAGAGGAGCCTCATGTGCGGCTTGATGGGGCCGATTTGGTTACGAGGGAAACGGTAGAAACAAAGGGGGTGGACGCGTATCCATAAGAGCGAAAGTGGAGCAGGGGGAAAATGAAAAGAAGGTGGCTAGGTGGAGGAGTAGGAGAAAAGAGAGAGAAGGAGGAGAGGAGCTAAGGAGTGAACCGGCGGAGGGAGAGTAAAAGAACTAAGCATGGAGAGCTTCACAATCTCGGAGACGCAAGAATATGACTCAAACAATGTTAATGTGGCGGGCCCCACACCATGGGCCCTTGTTGATCAATGAATCACATCTTAATATGGAACCGCCGTGGATTGGGAAGCATCCAGTACCAATGCGCTTAGGCGTGTTGTGATAAATGAGCATCCCATGTTAGTTTTTTTCAGGAAACAAAATTAAAGCAAGGTGAGATGGAGCGTGTGCGACGAAAGATTAATTTTAAAGGCATGCCGGGTAGCTGACTCGTGGGAGGGGGAAGGAAGAGGGAGAAGGGGAGGCCTTGCTCTATTATGGAGGGAGGAGTGGTTGATTGATGTTCACACTTTTTCTATCAACCATATTGATGTGCTAATTTCAGGCGGGGAATGGAGGAGTGGCGCTTTAGTGGTGTGTATGGATGGCCCAAGAAGGTAATAAGTATAGGACTGGTGAGTTGTTGAGGCGGCTCTATGATGGTGATTAAACTCCATGGTCAGTGTGGGGGTGATTTCAACTTGATGTTATGGTCTAATGAGAAGAAAGGTGGGAGTGATTTTCGATATAATGATGCCGCAATCCTTCGTAATGCTATCGATTTCTCGTCACCTTGATGATTTGTATTTTGGCCACCCTTTCACTTGGACAAATAACCAAGGGGGTGGAAAAAATTTACAAGAAAGACTTGATAGATTTTTAGCTAATCAAGGGTGGAAGGATATTTTTAGGGGCTCTTTTCGCGGACTCATCCTGGAGAAAAGAAAATCTAATCACTTACCCTTGCTTCCGAGCCTTCGAACAAGCTTGACCGCCTCCTGAGAGCGAAGGAAAAAACGTCTCTTTAGGTTTGAAGAGATGTGGACTAAAGAAGATGCTTATGAAGAGGTCATTCGAGACGCTTGGTGTAAGGGGTGAAGATGCCAAGGGTAATGTAGCGAGAACGACAATGAAGCTCAGGAATGGAGTAAAAATCAATTTGGAGACTTTGCAAAAGAGATGCGTGGGTGTCAAGAGCAGATGAGCAAGCTAATGGAAGGGGAGCAAACTCGTGAAGCTATTGATCGATGAGAATGCTTGATTTGCGTATGGATGAGCCTTGAAAGTCCGGAAGAGATGTATTGGCGACAAAGGAGCAGACAAGATCGCTTAGACATGGAGATCGAAATACTAAATTCTTTCATGCCAAAGCCAAGCAATACAAACTCGCAATTCCATTGCAAAAATTAAAGATGTAGGAGGCCTTGAATATGTCGAGGAGGTGGAGATTCGGTGAAGTCTTCACTCAAGACTTCGAGAATCTTTTTTGCGCAAATGACAAGATCGACATGGAACCTGTTCTCGACAAGGTTCACGCAAAGGTGCCCGATGCTCAAAAACTATGCTTCGAGACTGTGTATACTCGTGATGAAGTTCCAAGCCGCTTTGCAGCAGATGCATCCAACTAAAGCCCTGGGCCTGATGGTATGTGCGCTCTTTTTATCAAAAATCCGGAGTATAGTTGGTACGGATGTAGAAGATAAGGTCTTAGATATCTTAAATAAGGGTGGGGATATTAGGTCTCTAAATCGACTCATGTTGCTTTAATTCCAAAAAAAGAAAATTTGTGAGTCTCCCGTTGATTTTAAACCAATTAGCCTTTGTAATGTCATGTAGAAATTCGTGTCAAAAGTCCTTGCCAATAGATTAAAAAAAGTCCTCCCCGTCATTATTCACGAGTCTCAAAGTGGTTTTGTGCGGCTGCATTGATAACCGATAACATTCTTGTGGCATATGAGTGTTTCCACTATTTGAGAAAGAAGAAAACAAGCAAAACGGGTTATATGGGGCTTAAACTCGATATGAGCAAAGCCTATGATCGAGTGGAATGGTCTTTTTGGAACAAATGATAATGCCGAAATTGGGTTTCCCCTCTAAGTTATGTAACTCTTATTCTTGAATGTGTGAAGACTACATCTTTTTCTAACCTTGTAAATGGCCAACCTTCCCGGAGTTTCTCTCCTCCGGGGCCTTAGACAAGGTGATCCTCTCTCTCCCTTTCTTTTTATTATCTCATGCGGAAGGGTTATCTTTCTTTTGCATGATGTCAAGCAAAGAGAGAAATTCATGGCTTAAAGATAGGGAAAAAGGTGGATGCTATCTCTCATCCGTTCTTTGCGGATGATAGTCCGTTGTTCACAAGAGCAAATGAGGAGGAAGTTGATATGATTTTAGACATTCTTCGTACCTATGAGGCAAAGATCGTCGAAATTGAATATGGAAAAATCGAAAGTTTCTTTCAAATTGAAATATTGAGCAAGAGCAAGAAGATATTCTTCCGATGAAGTTAACATTTAAGGCGTTGGAAGAACATGAGAAGTACCTTGGATTACCAACTTACATTGGTAGTTCAAAGAAGAGAGTTTTTCAATGTATTCATGAAAGGATCCTGAAAAGCTCAAGGGGTGGAAAGAAGGTTTCTTGTCACGTGCAGGTAGAGAGGTGCTCATCAAGGCAATTGCACAAGCTATTCCCACTTACGCAATGCAATGTTTCAATATTCCAAATGAGCTTTTGAGGATGGAAGAGTGTGTCGAGCTTCTTTTGGGGGCAAAAGGGAGAGGAGAAGAAGATGGCTTAGGTGGCGTGGGAGAAAGTCTATGGTGCGAAAAAAGAAGGTGGGTTGGGAATGCGTAATCTAGTGGTGTTCAATAAGGCTATGTTAGCAAAACAAGCATGTCGGGTGTCAAGTACCCATGTTCTTTCGATGGAAAAGGTGTTGAAGAATAAATACTTTCCCAATACATCCTTTATGGAAGTTAAGGTGAGCCCAATGGCTAGTTTCACTTGGAAATTTATTTTATCATCTAGAGAATTTGCTTGAGAAAGGTATTCGAAAAGTGGTGGGTAATGGGGCAAACATTGACATAGGGGGGAGCCTTGGGTTCCTACTTTGCCTAAGTTTCGAATCTTGTCAAGAGAAAGGAGCAGTTGAAGCGCCCCAACTGGTAAAGGATTTAATTGCTCACGTGCGTGGGACAAAACCGAGTTGATGAAATGGTTCTCGAGCCGGGAATGTGAAGAAATTCTTCGCATCCCAATTCCCCCACAAAGAAAGAGAAGATAAATGGTGTGGCAACATACAAAGAGGGGGGAGTTTTCGGCTCGAAGCGCATATTACATAGAGTCGTCAAAGAGAAGAAGTAACAAAGCTACTACCTCAAATGATGACTCACGAAGGTGTGGGGCAAACTTTGGCAAGCACAAGTACCTACAAAAGTTCGCCACTTCTACCGGAAAGCCCTTCACCATGGGCTCCCTATGCGTGAGAGTTTGTTTCGAAGAGGCCGTGATGTTGATCGTATATGTCCCATGTGCGGGAATGATGAAGAGACAGTCGCCCATGCTTTATTATTGTGCCCAGAAGTGCAGGTAGTGTGGAAAATCTCCCCCTTGAGACTCGACACTACTGATGGACCATGTGCTTCGTTCTTGGATTGGGTGCATAATCACGATGTCTAAGGTAAAAGATGATTCATGGTGGGACTTGTTTTGAAGTTTACTATGGGGGCTTTGGCTAAAACGAAATGCGCGGGTCTTTGAGAACCGAAAGATAGCGAGTGTGGATGTGGTGAAGAAAGCTATTGATAGTGTGGGGAGTTCAAGGTCGTGAATGAAGTGGAGGTATCGAACACTTCCCGTGTGAGAGGTGGAGTGAAGAAATGGTGTGCTCCTGAGAGCTGGTTGGTTTAAGGTGAATTCGGATGTGGCTATTTTTGAGGGGGGCAAGATTGGTTGTGGTGGAGTAATGAGGGATAGTGTGGGGATGTTATGGCGGCAACTGTGTGGATGTTGGAAGGTGGTTTGGCCGTGGACGAAGCTTGAAGCAAGTGGCACTCGTCATGCAAATAAGATTGCTATCGCAGCGGGGCTCATCAATATTGTGCTTGAAAGTGACAACCTGAAGCTTATTAATCATCTGAAAAAAGGTGTAAAGGAGAACACTAGTTTTGGTAACATTGTAGCAGACATTTTAGATCTTATTTGTGTTTGTAGTAATTTTTCTTTTAATTACATGTTTGTAGGGAAGGTAATAGGGTCTAGCCATAAACTTGCTCACCTTAAGAGGGAGTATGGTGAAATGAGAGTTTGGATTGAAGAGGTTCCCCGGAGGCCCTGTGGCTTGTAAGCTTTGATTTGAGGCTTTATGAACGAATGAGTCCCACTTTTCCCGTCAAAAAAAAAAAAAAAGTATGCACTTATACTCGCGAGTCACAATCTTGCACTATAACACATTAGGATTTTCCTTAATAAGGCGAGACCATACTCCACATTCATAAAATATAAATTAAAAATCAACAAGTTTTAATTCCCTATCCTTCCCTTGATGATTAACCCTTGATGATTAGACTACAATTAACCAGTAACACAGCTGATTCTTCCATCTTTCTCTCTCCTCCTCATTCCTCAATCCTGAATCTTCCCCTCGCCCCCCCTGCTTGTTCTCCAAGTCGACTCATCATCAACAAAACACACACATACATAAACAATAACAATAACAATAACAATAACAATAACAATAACTAGGGTTCCTCCTCTTTCTCTCTCTTCAAATCTCCAAGCACGTCTTTCTTCACTCTTCAGTTCTCAAACTCAAACGTTAGCACACCCTCATTCAAAATCTCTCATCCTTTTTTTCCACTATTTATTACCAACTATTAACATCAATTTATTTCTTTGTTTTTTGTTTTGTTTTGTTTTGTGTTCAGGTGATATAAATTAATAGATTAGATGGCAAGATCTTCAAGTGGCACTAAAAATGGAATACGAATCGTTGTTGCCGGAGACCGTGCCACCGGAAAATCAGCTTAATCGTAACAGCTGTTTCCGAAACCTTCCCTACCAATGTTCCACCTGTCTTACCCCCGTCTCGTCTCCCCGACGATATGTTCCCTGACCGTGTCCCCATTACTATCATTGATACTTCGTCTAGGTATATCGTTATTTCTCTAAATTTCGTACTTCCTATTATCATCTGATTTTATTGCATTGCGTTTGTCGTTGCTGCTTTAGAATGCATTAGGATTGGAATTTTTGTGTTGAGGTGCTGTTTGTGTTGTCCTGATTAAATGTGGATTTGTTTGATTTGATTTTGGTAATGAGGAGTTTGTTTTTTTTTTTTTTATTAGTGTTGAGCAGAGGAATAAGGTTGGGGAGGAGATGAGGCGAGCGGATGCTGTTGTGCTTACTTATGCATGTGATCGTCCTGAGTCTCTTGATCGCTTGAGTACGTATTGGCTTCCGGAGCTTCGGAGATTAGAGGTGTTTTACATACTTGAGCTTGCTACTAGATTTTTTTAATGTGATTGGTTGCTTGGCTTGAGATTTTTTTTTTCCTGTTTGTGCTAGAGGATTGTAGAAATTTGTTTCCGACGGCCATTAAGTGTGTTTTGAGAAAAGATTTTACTTTTGGCTTGGTGGATTTATGGTGATACTTTTCTGGATTGATACTGATATACTTTTTATTCTAATGGAATGTCTCTTTAAGAATTTGACTAAATTGTTGTCTTTGTTGCTTTATGCTTCCTGAAATACTCGGTGTCATTGTTCCGATGCAATCACTATCTTGGAGGAGTATAAAAAATGGAATAGAATGCATTTCATAAGTAGAAGCTAGTTCTGGTGACATATATCTGAAGGTCTACCTCCTTGGTATGTAATTTTTAATTAGTATAGCTAATAAGGTCCGTCATGTTCACCCGCTGGGTCAAATGCCCCTACAAATGCTTTGCCTTTAGATAACTAGTGCCCACCGCCCCACCCCTTGAAATGCAGAACTACGATGAAAGCCTCACCTTTTTGAAGTTCTCGTTGAGTAGGGCAAGCGGGCTATCCTTTGCGCCAAATGAGCTCCTTTGCGTTGAAAGACACTAAGATAGATGAATTCCTTGTAGCTTCTACTTTTAACTAGCTTTAACTTCATTAAAAAGCAAATTAAAGAAAAGACCTCTAATGGAGGAAGTGTAATACGGGGGTTACTTGATTTAGTTGGGACAATGCTTCAGAAGACTTTTGTATACTACTACAAAAATGACTTTGTATTTGTAATACTTAGGACGTGGAACTTACGTTGTCACATGATTTACATGTGAGATCTATATGGGAAATTTGTGTTTGTTTTTGCTGGGATACCCCCTGGTATCATATGTTGGATACACATGTGAAGCCCAATGAAGTTTTCTTCAACTTGATTTAAGTGTTATAACTTTTCTTGAGCAGGTGAGAGTTCCTGTTATAGTTGTGGGCTGTAAATTGGATTTGAGGGATGAGCAGCAGCAAGTTAGTCTGGAGCAGGTTATGTCTCCAATTATGCAGCAATTTCGTGAGATTGAAACTTGCATAGAATGTTCTGCGTCCAGACATATACAGGTAAACATATTTTATCATTGTGCCTTGATTTTCCTTTTCTGTTTTTCTATCTATGTCTTGCAATCTCTGTGCTCATATGTTTAATACTGGTGATCTTTATTACTACAAGCTTTCCCCAAAACCTTATTCCATTGACAAAATTCAGCCAGGAAAAGGTCCTAAGCCAGCGAATCAGAAAATTGAAGAAGAATTAATATCATGTTACTCCTCATAAAATAATTACTTTTTTCCCTGCAAGTTGATCTAAATCTGAGAGGAAACTTTTGTACAATATAAAGTTTCCTGTTAATTAGGAGGTGAAAGTCTGCATGAAAATCAATCTGTTGCTCTTGGCAGTCCTTCGTCTTTTTGTCCTTCTGTATCTTGGGGAGTAGGTTGAATAGTTTATATGATGCTGAGCTGTATGTTTCATTACAGATTTTGGAAAACAGTCTTTTTATTGAATATCTATGTGGACATGACCTGTTGCAGATCCCAGAGGTTTTACTATGCCCAAAAAGCTGTACTTCACCCTACAGCACCATTATTTGATCAGGAAACTCAAACATTGAGGCCTCAATGTGTCAGGGCGCTTAAACGCATATTTATCTTGTGTGACCATGACAAGGATGGTGCACTAAGTGATGCAGAGTTGAATGATTTCCAGGTCTGTAGATACATTGGCTACAACTTCATAAATCTCTTGTTAGTTCAGAATCAGATAGAATACTCCGGTTCTTGTGATGTAGTATTGGAACTTTCTATGTAATTGTTTTTGATGATGTCCAGATGTTCTTGTGACTTTGACTGTGCTTATCTTCTGTAAACAGGTCAAGTGCTTTAATGCTCCTCTCCAACCTTCTGAAATCATTGGTGTTAAGAGGGTTGTGGAAGAAAAATTGCCTGAAGGAGTCAATGATCGTGGTCTCACTTTGAGAGGGTTTCTATTCCTTCATGCACTATTCATAGAAAAAAGGGCGGCTGGAGACAACATGGACTGTCCTGAGAAAGTTTGGATATAATAATGAAATCAGGCTAGATGATGATTTTCTTCCACCTTCATTCAAACGAGCACCAGACCAGGTCAGCTCACTTTTTCATCTTTGTGTGGGCATAAAGCTGCAGAATATACCCGTATAGTCGTTCTTGATCTCCTCCCCTTTCCCCTCATCTATGCCTCGTTCACTTCACTGTCATCATTTTTGCATCTTGGACGAGGTGTTTATGTTATTGCCATGATTTAGGTGGTATAATTACACTAGTAAATATATATATATATATATATATATATATATATATATATATATATATATATATATATATATATATATATATATATATATATATATATATATATATATATATATATTACATGATAATCTTATAGAACTACGTAGGCTGAGTTAATGAAGCATGCCATGCTGCTGCGTATTTGAAGGCATTTCATGTTGTTTTTGCATTAGCTGCACTATTTGGAATCTTTACGGTAAACTAGTTAAGTCTAAATGGGCCATGCCGCTTTAGTAGGTATGCCCATATATCAGAAAAAGTCTATTATCAACATGTTTCAGCCCTTTTCCTTGTCTTAAGAGTAAAGACTGAGGTTGTCTGAGCATGGGGTAGATGAGAGCATGGAAAGATCTACAAATAAAGCCCAAATGAGAAATTTTTTGGGGACTCTTTTTTCATATTTGTAATAGAATTCCCAGGATGATTTACACCCTTCTTTTTCGGACCTTGTTAGAATGCTTATTCTAAAATGTATTACTTGTTTTGTTGATTTTGCTCATAAATTGGAAATTTGTGGTTTTATGCCATGTCTTTTTGCTTTTTTGGGGATCTTGTGATTCATTACATGATGCCATTGATGGGTTATACCATTTAAGATTTTAAGCCTTTGACATCACCGAGGTGCTTATTGATGGTAAATTATGCAGAGTGTGGAGCTGACAAATGATGCTGTTGAAGTCTTGAAAGGAATATTCAGTATGTATGACAACGATAATGTAAGTCCATTGTTTTCTCTTCATAAATGGGTTGAGCGAACCTGTATCTAAGGCCATTCCATTGTCACAGAAGCAGAATTTCTGTAGATCATGCGATGCTTTGTTATTTGCTGCTCTGCTATAGTCCTTGAAGCATTTTAGTCGCAACTTGTAGGAGATCTGTTCTCTTGTCTGCCTACGTATATAGTGATTTATTTTCCTGTGCTTTTGCAAACCAGTATTATGATTTTATCTGCCTCTTGACTCTTGAGCTCCTCTAACGTTTCTGTTTGTCACTATTATTTGTCGTTATCTTTTATTAGCTGGCTTACTTTTCATTTGAAGTCCTCTTGCTCCTGCATCTGCTCACCTTTGTGCACAACTTTGATTAGTTAGGTGATGTTTAACTCTTTTTTTTTTTTATTCTGATTTATTTCCGTCTAATTGTGGATGGTGCTATCCGCCCCCCAGATGTGGATGATCTGTTTTCTACAGCACCAGATTGGTATGGCCTTCTTAGCTATATTTGTCGTTGTGGATGTATCTTTTTTGCAATATATATTAACCTGAATTATGTGTTTCTGATGATGTAGTCCTTGGAGTGAAGGTCCATACAAGGATGCTGCACCAACAACTGCATTGGGAGGTTTAACAATAGATGGATTTCTGTCAAAGGTTTGTTCAAGTGTTCATGACTCCACCTCCAAACTGTCTTACTTTGAGTGAAGTCATTTGAAAGAAAGTCCAGGGTTGCTAAACTATCATTCCTGTCTGTTTTTTGTAGTTCCATTTTCTTTTTTTGATAGTTGCTAGAATTGGAAATGACGAGATTTTTGTTATGGGTTGCTGGTGTGCGTTCTCATCAATCACCTCGACCTGAATCGGAACCAACCCGAAAATAGTGGGTCATGGACACAATTTGATGACCAGAATACTGTTTTTACCTACATGGCTACACCCGAACAACACAAAATCGCTGTGTCAAACTGGATCTGACCCTACCAGACCCTTTGGGTTGAGGACTTTTTGTTTTCCATTTCTTTTAATGAAAAAAAAAGCCATCAGAATTAACAAATTTATTTGACAGGTCAACGAAACCTTAAATTGACTAATAAAAAAGCCATCAGAATTAACAAATTTATTTGACAGGTCAACGAAACCTAAATTGACTAATATTCTAAAACTAACTAACCTCCCTTTTTAATCTCACTCTCACTCCTTGCTATGAGGTCTAGTCTAACCATATGTCCATATCTCCTTAGTTATCCAGAGACCATCATCCACAGTACCGACCACCAGAATCAATTTAGCGACTAAATTAAAGCAAAAAGCTTGGGACGTGGGAGAGTTCACTATTTCCTTTCTCGTAAATGGAGGGTCTCTAGTTGTCATACTATTGTACATGATCTATTTGTTTTCTCATCTTCTCCAAATTTGGTAAAGATAAATGACCGTTTATTATGAGTTCTTATTTGGGATTTGTATTTTGTTTGATTTAATGAAGCAAGGTTATATAAATTACAATGAAAAATAAAAAAAGGGCGTCATAAAATCCTTTAACCTGTTGGGTTGACCTGATGTTGAACAATGCTTGAAAATAACCCGAACCTGGAATGATCCAATTCGACCAACCTGTCAAGTCTGTTTTGATCTTAACCCGAATATAATCGGTTGTCGCTGTCAGCTATTTCCTTTGAATTACCCTTTGTTGACACGCTTCTAGCAGTAATAAGATCTATGGCTGGCCCTCCCATACGCCTGTTTGCTTGAACCTTTTTCAGTGTTGATACCTTAGGAGAAAGGTAGAAGCATGATAGCTTTTTCTTTGTGTCAGGTGGTTGTTGCTACAGGAGGCACTGTGTCTGCCGTTTCTCTGCTGGTTCAGCAGTCCAGCCATAGAAGCTTATTTTTTAGCATTTATGATGTGTAATAACCCCATATGATTTGTAATATGCAGTGGGCACTTATGACGCTTTGGAGCCAGCTAAGAGTGTGGAGTATCTGAAGTATATTATGTATGGTGGAGATGCTTCTTCTGCCATTCGTTTTGACTAGGAGCGGCGTACAGATCGCAAGAAGCGGCTATCTGAGAGAAATGTTTACCAGTGCTTTTTTTTTGGACCAAGGAAGGCCGGTAAATCAGCATTGTTGGATGCTTTTCTTGGAAGGTCTGTGTTGTTATTTATATTTGCATTGATGATGTTAGCTTTAAGTTGTGGGGGTTAGAGTGGTTTCTCTTTCATTTGTTGCTCTTCTGTCAGTTGTAAAAAAAAACAATTATATGATTTTGTTTATGTTATGTGTGATATGAATTGTGAATGGAGGTTTGAAGGCATATCTGTTCTCTCATGTGTAGTAATTTTCCAAATGCAGGCCCTTCTCTGATACTAACGATGCAAACACTGAGGAGCGATATGTTGTAAATGTTGTAGAAGGGTCCTCGGTTAGTAGTACCTTCCATATACTGACTCCTTTGCAGTAGATTTCACTTATGTTCCTATTATAATTATACGTCATAAAGTTACCCCATTGCTTCTAACCAGGCTTGCCTATAGGGTGGAAAAGGGAAGAGGCTCATTGTTCCCACCCCGCTGTCCCTTCATTGTCCCCTACTACAACCCTTCCTTGTCACTGGCTTGGAAGGTGGCTGAGCATGGTGAGTAGTGGTTGTGGTGATAGGGAGGGATATAACTGAGTGTTCGAAGAAAAGGAAGAATGTTCCTTTTTAACAATGGCACAAGCAAAGTAGATGCAAAACCAAATATTTTCAAGGGATTTTAATAGCTTCTATAACTATGTCTCATTGAGGGGATAGTGCTGCTGTGAACACCTTGCATAGATGGTGTTCTTCCCCGTACAAGGGCTTTAGTTGGTGTTATTGAACTTGTATTTTTCTTTGTTTTGATTTCCATTTTCTTCCATCTAGATTCTAGAATCATAATTTTTCTTCTAGGTTGTGGGAGGGGGACTTGGGCTTGGGATTGGACATTTATTAAATGTAAGTGAAATTGAGCATTTCGTTGATTCTTTGGGGCAGTACCACTTAGCATAGTTCAAAATACGATTTCCGGTCACGATCGTGGTAACGGTCACGGTGATGCCGGAACGGGGATGATGCGGTTGTCGTACCGCCAAATATTGGCTCGTGACCATGAGATATCCCTTGAACCCGCCTAAAACACGGTTTTACACGCTTTACGATGCGGGTAGTATCGGTTCGGTAAATTTGAAAACCTTTACGACACGGGCGATACAATATGATACGTCCTTGTTTTGACACCATGCCACTTAGAGAGGTTGTCATTTTTCACATTGTTGGAGTCGGGGAATCTAGTTGATGTTGGGCTTCTGTAGATGTTGTAGGTATAAATAAAGAACTAATAAAGTTACAAGGAGTAAAGATCCATGAATCAGGTATGTGGGTGAGCCGCATATTTCGGGAAGATAGTTCTTGGCCTGCTATATGCTGATGCTGATCTCTAGGTTTTTGGGAAATTCAGTGTATTTATCCTAAGATTTTGTAACAATTCATTGAGAATGTCAAAAGGTTTATGGAAGAATGGTAATTTCGGTATGGTCCTGTAGTTTTTGTAACTCTGATAGATTTGGTTAGAATTTAAGCTGATCATCAATATTCGACAAGGTTTTCCTTGGTTTTTGTAAGTTAATAGTGGAACCCTTTATAGAAGTCGATGAATTTGCCATGATGGAGACTTTCTGTGGTTTTTTTATCTTTGAGGTTTTATGATAGAACTTGACCTAGAGAGGAAAGGGGTCACACTGGTTGTAATGTATTAGTGTATTCGCATATAATTCTTGAAGGGTTTATTCTTTGACTTACTTATAAGATAGTCTTACGGAGTTCTTTTGGAGATATAGCTGTCTATGTATAAAATGTACTGCATGGAGAGCAATGTTCAAGATATGTTTGCATGGTGTTCGATTTTCTTAAATTGATTTTGTTATCATCAATTAATTGCTTCTGTTTAGGGAGGTGTAGATTGAATCACACAAAAATGCTAAAGTGAAGTTGACTTGAGTGGGAGTTAAAGATTGAATCACATAATTTACCAAAGAGATTATAAGATTTGCTGTTAATGAAGATGTGCGTCACCAGTTGAAGCTTGGTGATTTGAGTTTGAGATAGGCGTCTTCCTTGCACAGTCTTCTCTTCCCTTTGGGCTCATTTATTTGCTTCCTTAGTATAAGGTTGCAGGAGCTTCTGTGGTCTTAGGGGATTTGTTCTTTCTCGTGAGCATTATTTTGCATTAAGTAAGGTTTATATGCCTTGAGAGGATGATTAGCTGATGAAAATGTTTCCACCAAGAGTATTGCATAGATGCCTGATGGTAAATAGGTATTGTGGTTTATCTTTGAACTAAATTCTCTTCGGCATTAGGAGATTCACAGGATCTGATTTATGAAGAATGAACTTGATGCTGGTGTAAAAATTACTTAGACTCTGGCCTTTGTTTATCTTTTGTTGAGACCTACCCCTTAATTACACTACCTCACAGGTGATTACTTGTCGATTCTCCTTACTTGGAGGATGGCTACACTTTTGCTACAGGAGTTTGGGAGCTAGATGTAGGAAACATGACTTTCACATGAATTGCTTCTCAATACCTATTCTCTTACACTATGCCTTGTGTGTTTGCCATGTCGTATTTGAACTTCAACTTTGAATTTTGATGGTTGAATAGACTAAAAGAGTGGTGATATGTTGGTATCTGTTGTTGACTTAGTGATGCTGATGCAAAGGAAGTATCCTCAATCTTTGATATTGATGATTAATATTCAGCTACTTATGCAGACCTTTATAAATGAGTTGAGAAATTAACTGCTTGTAGCATTTAGGAGCCGTGTATTATACTGACTTTTATACTGTTCCATGAGGTCATGTGATAGGTGTGGGCAGTAGCACATGTGAGGGCGCGTCTTAATTTCACCATTATCTGTTTCAGTAAGAAATATTTTCATGTGGTTTTTGAAAATGAAATCTTTTGATATAAAAATATGATTTTTGTTCACGTGGTGTTTTTTAATGAAATCTTTGATACAACAATATGATTTGTTTTAATAATCTGGCGCTGGTGGAGATTGCAGTTTTCTTGCTTCTCCTGGGACTGGAGTGTAGGCTAGGCAGCTTCCTTGGTGATATTTTTCCGCTAAACTTTTCCTCATTTTGCAGAATTATGTCCTTAACTGAAAATTGAGATGTACAAACTCTATATTTTCACCCTCTTACTTTGTTCACTCGTCATGTTTTATGAGATGTGGTCATATAGTTCTGTATATTCTTGTGACTGATAAATAGTTGATCGACAGTTGAACATTTTTTCTTTTCAGAGTTGATCTGGTTTCACGGGGAACTTAATTGCTGGTACTGAGAGGTGAATAGTCCTACTTGGTTTCATTATACATGGCCCGGTTCACCCAAGCAACAACTGTTCTTTGATCTGATTTCTAGCCAACTACAGGGAAAAAGAACTTCGAGAGAAAATGGAAAGGAAGAAAAAAATTACAGCAAATAATATGTATATCTGTCATACTTAACTCTGGTCTTTTCTGGCAGGGGAAGCAAGAAGTTCCTTGTTTTGAGAGAGATACCTGAAGATAAAGTTAAGAAAGTTCTTTCAGTCAAAAGATTCTTTAGCTGCTTGCGACATAGCAATTTTTGTAATATGACAGGTGAGTGCATTTCATTTTGAGGGAGATATTATACCTGCTTCTAAGTAGCCTTATGTTACGACTGATTAAATAATTTAAGTTCTCTTGTGACACTTTATCATGCATGTACATTGCTTCTTAGCTTGATAAAGTATTAATGGGTGGAGATCTACTGCTGCTCTCAGCAAACCTGTTAGCATGTTCACTTATGGGACTGCTGTTTAAAGCTAATGTCTTATAATTTCATGTGTGGTCTGTGGTCACCATTTTTGAGATTTGACAGTTCCCACTGTCTGTGACTGACTACTGGAGCACCCTATCATGTGGGCCAATCAAGTTCTCTGTGCATCTGATTGCATCTAGTTTGTTTATGGACATTTATACTTTTATACGCAGGCTACTTCATCGCTGTCAACATATTTTTTCGTTAAATGGGCTTCCATTGCTGTTGTGGACAATCGCCACTTGAAATTGTTGAGGTGCTTAATTATTGGATTGTTGGTCCAAATGTCCGGTTTATATTGTTTTCTAGCTGAATAATTCATACTTAATTTGCTGCTTGCGTAAGTAGGAGGCTGATAAGACTAAGCTGAATTTTAATTCATTGCCATTCATTTGGATGGAGAGGTAATGTAGTCCATGAGACTATGCATCACTAATATACTTGTATGCTGTGTCTCTGATACGTTGATTCATGTCTATGCATATGTTGACGGAGCGTAAATCCTGGTAGATTATTGTGTTACTGTAAATAATTAAACCTCATCTTTGTAGACACTTAAAATCACACTTGCATAGTTGCATCATGTTTGGGACAAAGTCACAAACAGAGAGAATGGCATGGATTTGTGCAATGTCACATGAAAAATCTTGTATGAGCGTACGTACATATTAATGCACTTCTACTGCCATGTATATATCTTCAATCTTCATATATTTTGATACCACTCATTAGTCATTGCCACATCTGTAAGTATATTACTAGCAACTTTGTAACCATTGTGATTACTGTGCTAGTGAGAGGCATTATATTACAGTTCTGATGAACTATCATGGGAAAAGACTGCTGAATTGCTAAACGAGGTTGCAGGCCATGGCGGATACTGGGTTTGAGGTCCCTTCCCCTTATTGTGGCAGCTAAAAAGATGATCTGGATCCATATCCTATGGCTATCCAGGATTCTACTCGGGTATTTTCTTTCTCTGTCTCAAATACGGTATCTGTTTGTTGTATTTCGTGTTGTATTAATTGTTGCGCACCTGTATACATGTATATTGTTTTGCTATGGGAAAGGTGCTTTCTGGATAGAATATCCATATCTTGTTGAAACAAAAAGAGCCTTTGGTACAGTAGACTGTGATGAAGAGTAAATGGAGTTTAAGCCCCTTGTATCTTTCCTTTCTATTTCTACGATGCTGAACTCTTTATATGCTGTGTATGGAACTCTATCTGCTAGTGAAGCATATAGGATGATTGGCGTATTCACTCAAACTATGTGTTACCTTCATACTCAGCTTCTCATTTGGCCAATTTTTGTAGGACAGAAAAATATTAGCGACATCCCATATACTTCTAATTATGACAAATCGATTTCGCAAAGTGGCTTTCCCCAAAATCCATGTGGGGCCATTGTAGCAGAGAAAGATCGATACAGGGAGTGTATGACCTGCTTTGTGTAAATATCACAGAAAGAATGAAATAAAAAGCGAGATCCTCTAGGAAAGTTACATTTGTTGTGATAAAGCACTTCCTTTTCGTTGATAAATAAATCTGGATGGCTGCTTTTTAGCAAGGAGATCAAGAGGTGTTAATGTGAGCAGAAAGATTTATAGGTGAGTAGAGACTAGAGTGAGAAAGTCAGCAAAGAAAATGTTCAATAGTAAGAGAAGGTGGTTGGAGTGAGAAAATTAGAGAACCATGTAAGGGAAGTACATCTTATTTTGGATATCTATAATAGGAAAGTCTGCAATTTGTTGTAGAACGGAGGGAGTAGCTGAGACCATAGTTGCTGGACTCGGCTAGGAGTGTATCGGATATGGCGGATCAAGTGTCGAGTGCGGCAATTCCAAAAAATCAGGACACGGGGACTCTTGTCAGAAATTTGAACACGGGTGCTGAAGTATGCGAAATAATATTTTATAATATAAAAGTTAATAATTAATCAGCTAATTTATATTTTATAATTGTATATTTATTATATATTAATAAAATTAAAGTATTTGTTGAAAAGAACAACCTAGCCATACTACCGTAGGCTAAGAAGAAAAAAATGTTTTAAGAAGAAAGCGAGGAAGGAAAAGGAGAGAAGGAAAATTAAAAAGAAAAAAGAAAAGAAAAGAAAGCAAGTCACGTGGACTTGTGACAAAAGAAAAGAAAAGATGAAGGTCTCGATGAAGAAACGCAACGGAAGATCGAGGAGAGAGAGAGAAGAAGGAAGGAAGAGAAGTGAAGAAAGAGCGACGCCAGGCGAGTTCGAAGCTGTGGCGGTTTTGAGCTCGGTCGGCGAGTCAGGTGAGTTATCCTCTTTTCTCTTCTCCTCTTCTTCTCTTCTCCTCTTCGAACTCGGTTTGAGAATCTAGGGTTTAGAGGGCAGTGTCAGAGTGAACTTTTTAGGATCGACACCGTGTTCGTCTTAGGTGTAAGGCGTCGTGTCGTCTTGAGCACAGCTAATAACAACAACTAAGCCTTATTCCCAAAGTGATTTGGGGTCGGCTAACATGAATCGTCAGTTAAATCGTCACCAAAAGGAGATGGCATCGCCAAGTGATAAAAAGGTTTTTTTTTTTTAAAGCAAGGTTTCAACTAGTTTTAAAAGAGTTTTCGGCAAAGGTTTTATTTGCACTTGAATTGAGAAAAACAAATAAATGCGAAATCACACCCCTTCCTGCATGGATCTTTGCCCTTCACTCCCACTTCAATCGGCGTCATACTCTCTTGATCAGTAACCTATTATCAGCTTTGATTAGCCTTCATCGAGTCATCTTAGGTCTTCCCCTACCCCTTACAGAGCTTGGTTACTCTTCCCACTCTTGATTCTTCTCATAGGTGCATCACACGATCTCCTTTTCACATGGCCGAACCATCTTAACCGATTCTCCCTCATCTTTTCTTCCAATGGATGCGACTCCGACTTTTCCGGATCACTTCATTTCTTAATCGGTCTTTCCTTGTGTGCACATCCCACCCAACATGCGCATCTCGCCCGTTCATCTTATGGACGTGGCATTGTTTCCTGCCTGGCATTCGGTGCCATATAAAGCGAGGCCTAATTGCAGTACGGTAGAACTTTCCCTTGAGCTTTCGGGGAATCTTGGGAATCCGAAAGGAATCACGGTGGCGCTTTTTCACTTTAGCCAACCAGCGTTAATTCTATGAGCCACGTCTCCATCCAGTTCTCCATCCTTTTGGAGAATGGATCCTGTAAGGAAGACGTTCGATCCTTGAACCACTTTGCTATCCAAGTGACCGCCCTCGCCTGGGCGCCTTGAACCCCGTGAACTTGCACTCCGTATACTCTAGTCTTACTTACGCTTCGATCCTAAAACCCCCGGGCTTCTAATGTATGTCTCCACCAATTCCGACTTTCTCTCGATACCTTCCTTTGTTTCATCGTTGACACAATATCATCCCATGGACATCATACACCATGGTATATCATCTTGAATTGACCTCGTTAGTTCGTCCATGACTAGAGCAAGAGAAAGGGACTAAGTGCGAACCTTGAGTGCACTCCAGGTCGTAATAGGAAACTCTCCGTCCTCCCCCTTAGTCACCACACTCGTAGTTGCCCCTACAACTACATATCCTTGATGATATCTATATATTTTTGTGGAACACCTTTCCTTGCACCAGCGCCCACCCAAAGTATTTCTCTTGGTACTCTATCATATGCCTTCTCCGAATCCGTTAGAAAACCATGTAGATCCTTCTTCCTATCACGGTAATGTTCCATTGTTTGTCTTAAGAGGTGGATGGCCTCATAAGTCGATCTTCCAGGCATAAATCAAATTGGTTCTCAGATGTCTTGACATGTTTCCTAAGTCTTTGCTCGATCACCACTTTCCCGAGTTTCATCGTATATGGCTCATTAGTTTGATTCCTCGGTAGTTGGTACAATCTTGTACATCGCCTTTGTTCTTATACTGAAAGGAATGAAAGTACTCTTCCCTCATTCTAATGGCATTTTTGTTGTGTCTCCGAATCATGTTGAAGAATGTTGTCGGCCATTCGATTCCTCTCCCCCTAAAGCACCTCCAAACCGATGGGTATGCCATGCGGCCTAGTAGCTTTCTTGATCCCATCTTTTTAATGCGTGACTTCTCCCTTTTGAATCCCTCCTCGCAAACTCTCGATTTAACATACTTGGCGGAATGTGTACATCCCTAGATGTCTTGTGCTTTATCCTTTAGTTGAGACAAGGTATCCCAGTACGACCTCCCCCTATCCTTTATCTCTTCATCCTCCTGACACTCTTTGGTCCACACCCTTGACATTTACCTTTCTTATGTCTCTTGTCTTCTTGTCCTAATACAGCGCGAATTCATAAATGTCTTTTCACCTTACATGCCAGTATCGATCTTGCATAAAGCTCTTTGTTTACAGTGCTTTAGCTTCCGTCTTGCCTTCTTGGCTTCTTTTCTCGCCTCTTTGTACTTCTCATAGTTCACATCGTTGCTATCTTTTCCCAAAGTTTATAACTTTCTCGTTTGTTTTTATCGCTTGTCTCACCTCCTCGTTCCACCCAAGATGTGTCCTTACTTGATGGTACAGTTCCTTTAGATTCTCCAAGGGCCTCTTTCGCCCTTCCTTTATACAAGTTCTATCTTTGTCCAAATCGAATCTACATCCATTTTTAGTGTTACAAGCCCCGAATATCTTTATTAGCCATCTTAGCTAAGAAGTTCTCTTTGTGCTCCCCTTGGAGCTTCCCACCACTTGATTCGCGGCTCCACATTGGGTTTCGCTTTCTTAAAGACTCCACTACCGGAAATCCAAGCACGCCCAGTCTATGTTGGGTGGTCGCGCTCTCCACCCGTATCACCTTCCGGTTGTATAACTCTTCCCAGTGGCCATTTCCTTACTAAAAGAGTCCAATCGACTCGCGTTACTTCCACTCCTATACGTCACGAGTGAGATTCTCTTTTCTCGAACCTAGTGTTCATAATACTAAGACCGTAGGCTAATGCGAAATCGGAAGATATCACTTCCAGCTTCATTTCTCCCCCGTACCCCAACCTCCATGAATGCTCTCCAAACCCGGCTCGACTAGTGCCCACATGTCCGATTAGATCCCCATGCGATGGTCGATTTTTCATTGGCCTAGGCACTCGTTGCCCGACCTCCTCCAAATCCTCCCAAAATTGTTGTTTTTAATAAATGCTTCCCGATCCTAGCTCAGGCGCACTTAATCGCAAACTTGGTAGTCACTACGTTACTCCCTAATACTTGCATGATACTCATAATACGGTCCACTCTTCCTCGAAACTTCACCACATCATCGATATATTCCTTATCAATGATGCCTTCTCCATTCCTACACTCATCAGCACCAGGATTACCAAAGCTTATAACCCCACGGGGCTAGTTCTCTTGCTTTTCCCTTAACCCCTTAGTCTCTTGAAGGCACATTATGTGAATCTTTCGCCTCCTCATAACCTCCACCACCTCCGTCGATCTTCCGTCAAAGAGCCAATGTTCCATGTTCAGCGCAACCTACTCCCTACCACTCCGCACCACCTGGACTAACTTCTTTACCCACACAGTCACGATGCCGGGAACCCTTACATATTTGACCCACCACCCACGGGCGGCAAGGATGGCGCTACAGCCCGGCAGCGACCTAGCAACCCTTGCATACTTATCCCACTGCACCGATTCTATGGAGTGCGGCGCGTCGGCTGATGTAGGGACGCCCCACGTTTTTTCATTTGTCGATTCATGTCATGATATGGGACTATGTTTTATGCGCCGCCCCAGGCCTCGCAACTCCCTCCTTTGCTCCAGGGGCTTGAGACGGCCGTGATGGTCGCATCACCTGGAGACACTCACAGGGGCGGAGTTGTTTCGCCGCACCGGTATATGGCAAAATTGCGGAGTCCGGGTAACGTGAGCTGAGACCCAACTCCTTATTGGGACAAAGCCAGACCTGCAGTCCATTTTAGAAACTTCTAAAAGAAAAGCAAGAGCAAGACCCACTAGAAAGCGTTATTCTGTTAGTTGTTTTTATTGTGGATTTTTTGTGTGAATTTTCGGTCTTGGTTTGTCTTCGAGTTGTCCGCAAACTGAAACAAGTAATTTTGAATAAAGACTACATACACGCACCCACAGTCCCACACACATTCTAATCAGGTGGTATGTTGGTTCAATAGTTCCCATTAGCTGGCTTCAAATGTTGGACAAATTTTACAGTACTAGAGCTTAATAAGTTGACTTGTCCATTGAGTTGTTTGGTCAGACATCATTAGCCACAAGAGAGTGATCCAAATTATTTGGTTCTTGTACATCAAACAACAAAAACAAGTAGAATACTTTATGAATAGTAATGGCTGACTTTGGTGTTTGGATTGGTTGTGATATGGTTTGACTTGTGCAAATATGTGGTTACCTCGGCACTTTCGGTTTCTGGGTTGGCTGTATTTTAGTCTTGGTTCGTGGTTGAGGAAGGTTCTGCTCTAATTTATATGAGGTTCAAATCCTTGATTTTATATAACATCATTAGGAGCTGTTAACCTGCTGAACTTTTATATTTGAATTCAATAGAAGGTGATATGATGTGAGTTGGGTGAGCATATTATTTGGGAACATGCTTGCATTAGCTCCACTAGAGAGTTTGGAGTCTGCGTGGTTTTACATTCTGGTAACAAAACTCAAAGCTAATTTTCTTACAGGTTACTTCCAAGATATGGGAACCGAATCCCCAGTGCCTATTAGTGCCAAGTTGGGGGACTTCAATAGCATATTCCGTAGAATTTGTGAGTTCCCGTGAGCGTCCTCATTTGAGCATTCCTGAGACTGAAGTTGGAAGAAGCAGAAAGCAATACCATCGTCTTGTCAACCGTTCCCTTATGTTTCCTTCAGGTAGTTTTCAGAGCCTTTATTTTTAGTAAGTTCAATTCCCCTGCATTTGACCATGGACTTTAGTGCTCAGCTAGACTATTAATTCTGCCGTGATTCAATGTTTCAAATTATTTGGTTCCATGCTGAATAAGGATGTTTGATTGGTTTTCTTACAGTTGGAGCAGTTGTCATTGCGGTTGGCTGCTTATCGTGTCTACGCAGCAAGGAGGAACAGTTCCAACTCGGAAGACGGATAGAAAGTCCATGTGTGAAATATCTATTTCTCTTGCTACCACCGTCTTTGGGCCTAGTATGAGTGCCCTTTGCCGGATATTTAGAGACCCACACCCATTGTTCTTTTGTAGTTCAAAACCTTTGATAGATTTCAGGTTTTGTATTTGGGATTGTTTTTATGGTAGTGTATAGTGATTCAATTTTAGTTGTTTTGTGCACAATCTGTGCAATAATTATTTTCCCAGAATATGCGTTGTTTGCATGGTTCAACGTAAAGTTGTTTGGTGCGAGAAATGTTTATTTTTCTGGTTTGGGCCACCAGAAACGTAGCACTTCTCCACAGAGACACTAGATGGATCGCTTTCTGGACCTGGCAAAATAGGTTGTACACCCAAATAACACCATATAGATAGGAATTTACTGTATTACAAATCAATTTTGACTCTGACCCGAATTCGACTTGAATGGACTTTACTTATATCTTTCATTCATTTGATCTTCTACTGTAAGCTAATGTTGATGGCGCATACATTTACTTGTTCTTTGGCGGCGGTGACTATTTGGTTGGTTCAAGTAAATGATGGTAAATGAGTTTTGAACGACTATTTTTGGTTATGGAACTTGATCACCAAATATTTTGGGTTCTTTTTTTTTTTTTTTTTCTCGAAGAATATATTTTCATTAGCACTTAATATCACACTTTAATATGGCAATGGATGGACAAGCTAGTGACTTTAAATGCTAAATC